>RJWM01004886.1:0-61462 GCA_004363535.1 Dasyprocta punctata
TTCTCCATGCCAACCTCTCATATTGGTTCCATATGTTCTGGCAAACTGTTATTACATATATGCACATTAAGGATTTTTATGCCTTCTAAGATTTGTGATGCCTTTGCATTGTTATATAATGCTCCACCTTATACTGGACAATTTTCCTTTCTCTGAAGACTGTTCTGTCTGAAATTCATATAGCTCCCTTGCTTTCAATTTATATTAGGATTAATATTAGCATAGCATGCTTCTCTATTAATTTACTTTTTATTTATAAGTGTCTTTAATTTAAAGTTAGTTTCTTATAGATATCATGTAGTTTAGTCTTGTTCAGTTATTCACTCTATATTTTTCTATTAATGGTTATATTTAAGCCATTGATTATTAAAGCATTTACTGATACTGTTGGATCAAAATGTGTATTCATTAATGTCTCTTTTATCTTCACTATAATTCCTAGATAAATTTCTTTCAATTGTTTGCTTTTGTAGTGGTTTCCTTTCATCAAAAATTACATTCTTAAGATTTAAAAATCTACTCCAAATAATGTGAAAACTTTATTTTTATGTGATGTTATAGTCGCTAGATATTTTAACTTCCTCAAAATTTGCTCTGTTCTTCTTCAACTCCAACTTCTTTCTGTGCTCTTGAGATATTGTCCTTGCAGTGTGGTCTAGAAATGACCTCCAGAGAGAACTATGGGGAGGGTTTTACTAACCACACTTGTGTATGTTGTTTACTGTTCCCAGTTTCTAGTGTGTGTGTGTGCGTATGTGTATGTGTGGTATGTATTCCTCCTTTATGACCAAAAGTAAAAGTTTCACTCAAAAATATTCTATTTCAGACATTAGCTTTTCACTTTCTAATATCATCCCATTCTTTTTCAGAATTTCTAAATCTCTACTGAAAGGATTTATTTCTTTACTGATTCTATCATGTTTTGTAAATTCTTTAAGATAATTTCAGTAGCTATTTATTTTAATATCTTGTTCACATTGCCTTTGTTTTCAGTGACTTGTTTTTCTTTTTTGTTAAGATATGTTTGTGAAATATAATAATTACATTCATCTTGAGGAATTGGTACAGATATTTGTTGGAACTTAAATAGTTTTACTTCCACTTCCTGCTCTGGACTGCCCATCTCATCTATTCCCTGGTTCCCCTTCCCATCGCCAGATATTCACATTCCTTGTTTCTTATCATCTATCTTTTATTTTGCTATATAAATTATTTATATTTTGGGTTTCCTATAGAACAGAGACCACGTGATATTTAACCTTCTGTGTCTGATTTATTTTGTTTAGCATTGTGGTCTCGAGGTACATCCATTTTCCTATCCATGATTCAATATATCCTTTTTTATGCCTGAGTAGCACTCCATTGTCTAAAGAGACCACATTTTCTCTATCTGCTTTTCAGCTTACAAGTCTCCAGTGACTTTGTTTTTTTCCTTTCTCTATATGGTTAAAATTTTCAAACAGTTTCTTACATGTAGTAATTATTATAATTAATTCTTTTTGCACATTGCATATTACTATATTCACAGAAATTGTTTAGGATGAAAGATATTGACATGAAACATTGTCCAGAGAACTATTAGCACAAAACTTTTGCCTCAGTGAATCAAGAGAAACCAGCTATATGACCATTTTTTTTGTTATGATTGCTCTATTATAAAAGTACCCACTGGTCAAAAAATAAATTAAAATAAATAAAACTTGTGCTAGTCCTTGTAGAGCATATGTTACAGACACTCTCTCTCCATTCTGTTTTTTCCTCTGAGGCTCAAATTGTTAAATTTCTTCCGATTTCCTTGTTTCCTCAGAAACTTGTTTTAGTCTTTTCAAGGCATATTTATTTTAGTTCTGCCCTTTATCCAGGGACATTACTGCTTTTCTTGAAGTACTGTCCTTTTAATAAGTTATGAGTACTTTTGGGATTTCTCTAACTTCTCAAGCCTTCAATTACAATGTTGTTTTCCCTAACCCAGAAAGCAATTCTGTAAGCATCTGTTGCTTGTGAGTCCAAGAAGACTCATGCTGGCCTGTGCCATTTAGGATTCAGTCAAGTCTTGCACAGATTTCATGCAAATTTTTGGTCTCCATTCTTGTCAGGATTATTCTTGTTATTTTTTCCTATATCTTGCATCCCTCACTCCAATTTCTGACTCTTCAAACCAGTGAAACTGTCATTTCCAGCTTGAACTCTGTCTTGTTCACACAACGGCCAGGAGAATTCTCTCAGGTGAAAACTTGTCCTACCGAGTGTCCTCCTGTCTCGAGGGTCACAACTGCCTTGCGTGGGTCTGCTTAGGTTATTCTCCAGTGCCTTTGAGTGTTTCTTTTCATGGCATTTACAGTTAATATTTGCAATCAGCAGTGAGATTCAGTGAACACCACTTGTTACACGTTACGTGTAAGGGCAACAGTCAGCTTCCTCTTACTATTTGCCCCTCACCTGCAAAATACAAAGAAAATGCTGGTAGGTCTCTTAATTTCCCCTTTCCTTCCTGACTCTATTACCATGCAATAGATGATGGAGTTTCACGTTCTGGATCCTACGAAAATCTTTTATTTTATCATCAGTACATGTTACCAAATCCTTTACATAGCCAACTTATTTGCCGTTATCTTATTGTTTCTCTTAGTATTTCTTTTTCTTCTTCCCTGACTAAATTTTCTAGGAGTTCTTTAAGGAGGTCTTCTATGGTTTCAAAACAGGCTAAAAGAAGAGTAACAATAATTAGAATATTGTGTATTGTTATCTTTATAGTAGTTACTCAGAGTACAAGACATAGGCATGAAAGAGTGTCCAAACAATGTTAGCATAAATCTTTCTTCTCACGAACTAAAAGAAACTAGCTTTATAACTATCTTAACTTTCATATCCTTTCCCCTTTCCCATGTCAGTTTCTCTTTCTTTTAAACACTTTCTTCTCAATTCACAATATCTATTGTACATTTTGGATCTTATTTGTTCAGCTTTTGGCACTAATGAGGCAATAGGATGTTTGCACATATGGGTCTGATTTATTCTACTTATAAGTATAATCTGAAGTTGTACGCATTTACTTTTGAAAGTCTCAAGTTTACCCTTCTTTATGACTGAGGAATACTCTGTTGTATAAAAAGACCACAACTTTTATATCCAGTCCTCAATTGATGGGCATTTAAGTTGTTTCCAAGATTTAGCTATTACAAATTGTGCAGCTATAAACATGGGTGAACAAATATCATTGTTTTATGATGTTTTTTAATTCTTCTGGGAAGATACCTAGAAGGGGAATAGCTGGGTTGAATGGGCCCTCTAGTTCTAGTTTTATAAGGAATCTCTATACTGATTTCCACAGTGGTTTTACCAGTCTACACTCCCACAAGCAGTGGAAAAGTGTTCCTTTTACCCCCATATCCCCACCAGCATTTGTTATTGTTTGATTTCTTGATGATATCCATTCTTTCTGGAGTGAGATGAAATCTTAGTGTTTTCATTTGCATCTCTCCAGTGACCAGTGATGTTGAGCATTTTTTCATATATTTATTTGCTGTTTGTATTTCTTTAGCTGAGCAGTGTGTATTCATTTCAAATGCCCATTTTTTGATTGGGTCTTTGAATTTAACGGACCCAATGTTTTTCAGTTCTTTATATGTTGTAGATATATGTTCTTTGTCTGAAGGACAACTGGTTATAATATTTTCCCACTCTGTGGGTTGGCTTTTTTCTCTGTCAGTAATGTGTTTTTTTTGTAAAAGCTTTTTAATAAAATGAGATACTATTTGTTGATTCTTTGTAGTATTTCCTGTACAGTCTGTCTTTTGTTCATGAAGTCGCTGCCTACTTCTATGTCTTCAATAGTTCTACTTATTTTCTTTCCCAGTAGATTTAATGTTTCTGTTTTAATATTTAGATCCTTGATCCACCTTGACTTTAGTTTAGGGCATGATGATAGGCATGTGTCTAGTTTTATTCTTCAGCATGTGGAAAGTCAGTTTTTCTAGCATCATTTATTAAAGAAACTATGGCAGAGACTATCTTGTAGTGAGCATGTTTCATTCCTTTGTCAAAGATTAGGTGCGACCCTGCCTCAAAAAACCTAGGGCTGGGAGTTTGGCTCAATGGCTTAAGCACCTGTCTGTCAGGTCCGAGGTTGTGAGTTCGATCCCTGGTGCCTGGAAAAAAAAAAAAAAGATTAGGTGACTGATTGCGTTTGTAGTTGTGTCTGCATCTTCTATTCTGTTCCACTGATCCTCAGATCTGTTTTTACTTGTTTGTTTGTTTGTTTTTGACAGTATTATGCTGATTTTATACAAGTAGCTTGCATTTGCTTTTTCACTTGTGCAGCTATCATCTCAGAGAGTTTTAGTGGTTGGCTTCCAATTTCCTTTCTTTGTGCTCTAGACTTGTACTGGGTGGGCTAAGTGTTTGAAGTTGCATTTTGTAATTTTTTCCTGTCATTTTTTATTTTCTAATTTTATTTTACTTTGTTTTTTGTGCTGATGCTTGTAGACTTCTTATGCTAGATAGCTTTATCCCTGGTGTTGAGACTTTCTTAGGAAATATCTGTTCCTCAGGATGTCCTCTAGGTGTAGGTGGTTCTTGGTCTTTATGTCTATCCCAAGAACCTACCTTCCCAACATATAAAGAATGTGAAGTTGGTATCTATTTGACTTAGTACTTGGATACTGGATGGTTATGATCCCTTACAGTTGCAGTGTTGTCATACAGGGAGAGAAACTGATTGTAATGTAATGAAAAATATCCTCCCCCTCCCCCAGTCAGTATACTTCAGTTCCTTAGTTGCCCAGGTAATGCTTCTGATCTCTTAGAAATGCTTAGCCACTGTGATGCACAACTGGTCACTATGATGCTCACCATATAAATGAAACCCCAACTGACAAACCATCCTGTGGTGTACTTCTTTCTTGCTTATCCCATATAAGCCCTAGACCAACAGAGATCAGGACCTGATATCCTGAGAATGATACTGATCAGTGCCTGTCAATGTAAATAAATCTGCCTCAAAAGTCTGGATGTCAATTGGTGTTTCTGCTTGCTATTGAAATAACAAGGATGACATACTGGTTGAAGTAGTACAGTTAGCAGTAACAATAAGCTCAAGTGCCATACTAATAAGTGAAATAAATCTGACTCACATGTGTAAACATGGTTTGTCTCCCTAGTGTAAGAAACTGAAAGAGTAAATAAAATCCAAAATGTACAATAGATTTTGTGAAATGGGAAGAAACTGCTCAAAAGGAAAGAATGACTGAGATGGGAGAAGGGTGGAAAGATGGGAAAAGAAAAAAATATATACATACACACAAGACAGTTAAGATAATTATACTACTAATTTCTATTAGTTCATTGAAAAGAATGGTTTGTACTTGTTTGATTTTTTTTAATCTTTTATCATTTTTATCTTGTAATCTGAGCAACTACTTTGAAGATAACAGTATACAATATATTAACCATTGTTTATCTTCCATTATCTTGTTTCAAAATTCTCTATCATTGTTTTTATTGATTTTTCTCTTTAAAATAAAATAAGAAGAAATTAAACAAATAAACAAGCAATAAACTCAAGCACAGCCAGGATACTGACATACTGTGATAACTATTAGCCTGATATCTTTAGCCATAGGAGCAAGTTCTACAGTTATATAATATAATCCTGTTTATAATATAATTCGATTTATGCAATGATTTTCCACTTAGAATGATTTTATACTGTTGTGTAGGAACTTTAAGATGGATAAGGGGTAGGATGGGGAGATGAATGAGGTTAAAAATAGTTGGAGTCAGTTTGAAGGCTGTAGGATGATCATCCACATTTTTCATCATTGTAGGTCACAAGAGGGAAGGGTTGGAAGAGAAAGTCTAGAGTATTGAAGTGAACCAGAAAAACAAGAGATAATGTTTACTCACAAGAAAGTGTCATGAAGTTAGGTGAGATAATTGATGAAAGAGGGGAAGAGACATAGTAGAATAAAACAAAAAGGAAGTTGAGAGATCTAAATCATGAAAGGAAAATAGAGGAAAAACCAGAAAAGAAAAATAACCACACAATGACAAAACAGCAAATATACAGAAAGAAAACAGAACAGAACAGAGAGAAAAAGAGGGGGAAAAAGCCACTAATCCATCCAAATATGAAAAAGAAAGTCAATTAGACAGAGAAAAATAAAAGTAGTGAAATTCCTCTAGTGTCTACAGTTCTGTGGCAGGTCCAAGTCAGACTCTGGAGATGTGTACTCTTCCAAGATTGCAGGCAGATTTTTGGTGGATTTGAGTTGATCTTGGCCTCTGGATTTGCTGGATAGGATTAGTTTTTCCTGACTGGAATTCTTCCCAGCCATTTAGAAAAGAAAATAAAGAAAAAAAAATAAAAGAAGGAAGAAAAAAAGGGTAGGGAGGCTCTACCTGACTGCTCTTCTTGTGTGTGTCTCTGTCCCCAAGCACAACACTGGTTCACCTAGTTTACCACCTGTTGGCTCATATTGTTACTGTTACTTTGGATTTTTCCATGCTGCTAGTACTGCCTGTCCCTTGTGTGCACGCTAGCTAGGTGTGCACCGTAGCTAGGGTGTCCCTGGCATTCCCACTGGTCTCGGGACCTTGCAAATGGAGTGACTTTTGGTTCCACCAGTAGAGGGGAGGACAGCTGCTCTGCTGGACTCTTCTGGAGCTTTACCTGTCCTGCCAATCAAATTTTTAGAATAATAGTTACATTTTCCTTTGTAGTTTTGAATATTGTATTTTACTATATGTATATATCAATATTGTATTTGAAAGCTTTGATGAGCCTATCATTTCTTGATTAAATACTTCTTGTCTTTTTCTAATGATTAAATAATTTAACATATGTATTTCTTTTATTTCTTTTCTCTCTCTCTCTCTCTCTCTGTGTGTGTGTGCATGCACGTGTATGTGCGTGTCTTAGATTTATCACATTCTGCTTTGTGGAAGATTTCCTTTCTCTTTATTTCATTATATCGGTATTTCTTCCTATCACTATTTTCTTCTTTAGAAACAGACTTTCTGATATTTAACCATATTGAGTGCAGTTTCAAAATAATGTTTTTAGTTTAATAGCTCCAAATTTTCCATAATAGTTTGCTTGCTCTTTGTGCTTTTTAAATAAAATTTACATCTCAAAAGATATTTGTATCCACATTTTGAAGTCTTGCCTTGATGAATATATTGTCTTTGCTTCTTCCTTTTACACTTGTCTTTGTTGTGTCTTTTCACAGGGCCACTAGTTCTCAGATGGCTCAAGATATTTTTTCTGAAAGTGTTGTTCATTTGCTTTAGACAGTTGTGTATCTTGCCTATTAATACCCTTCTAAAAAAATAGCTGTAAAAGCGGTCAATAGACTGTAATATCCAGTTGTGCTGGGAGCAGGAGTGAAAGCAATAGTGGGAAGGGTATCCGCATGTTCAACCTGCGCCCGTCAATTACAAACCTATCCAACTTCAGCTCCTGCTCAAACAGTTGTGTTGATCAAAACTTTTTATATATAATTGAGATGACTTCTCCTTTTCCTTGTCAAATAATCCTTATATGTTTGAATCATGTCTTTTGTGCTAATGCATGTTGATATCAGGAGTCTGCAAGAAATATGGAAAAATAGTAAATTTTATCACCAATAGGACATTAAATGGCATTTAAATCAAATATTTATCATTTACTAATGCTCTCTTAATTTTCTAAATTACTTCCAAAAGATCATAGCACTTCCTTCAGTGCTCAGCTCTGAGATAACCTATTTAGTGGATTGACACTTATAGGACATTCTCATTTCATTGTTTTACTATTTAATGAAGATAAGTTTAATTTATTTCAAGTGAACAACAGTACCTTAATCTGAGAAGCTTATCCTTGAGAAAATGTGTTTGTTCTTTAATTTGGAAAATAAAAGCTTCCTAAGATTGTTCATGTCCTTCATGTTTGCAAAAAACATCATGACATCTAATGGTTCTTTAAGACATCTGTAATGAAATACGTATATGAAAACTATGTACCTACATACTGTTATTACAGTAGAGTGGTGAACTGCAGCTGTATTTATCCAAGTATAATATAGTTATGTACTCAGCAGGGGTCTCTGAGGTAAGGACAAAATCAGGATCACCTAACTCTACAAGTTGTGGATCGATCCTCACCATGTCTTTTCCTGCAACTACTTGGCTACTATCCTTGCCTATGGCTAGCCATTCTCCTATGCTTAAAACCCAATCTGAAGGCAGACTATCTATGAATGTGGAATCATCCATTGTTAACTTTGGGATTCTGAGGATATACTTAGTTCAGTATTTTTGTGATTTCAGCATTAGAATACTTATTTAAAGGATTGTTAGAAGGAATAAATGAATTAATATTTGTACTTGGCTGACATACAATAAAAGTTGTATATGTGTCATGTACACATACTTAGCACAGCCACCACTGTGATGATTACTGTCATCATCGTTAAGTACATCCTACTAGATCGGAAAATTTAGATTTGAGTAAAGAGATGTTGCAGAGAGACCATAAACCAATGGATATCTCTTTTAAATTTAATATTTGAAGCAATGACTTAAAAAACATGATGATAATTTTGGTTCCAGAAATGATTTGTTTAGGAAGATGTATTCATGGAGATAAAATTATTTCAAGTTTTTCTAATTATGATTGAATAGGCATTTCTGTGCTTTATAAATTAGCAACCAGCTTTGGAAGACATTTGGATTCATTAAGGTTATAAACTGACATTAAATATGCACAACTTAGAAGTTACACAGGCTTCATGAAACATGATAAATAATTCTGTGTTATTTACTAGTGGAGAGGATTTTATTTTGTAACCTACTTTCAAAGGCTAATAATAATGCTTAAAAGATCCTAAAACAAGGAACTAAGATGAACCCTGTGCTACAGAAATTATAGTAGATGAATTTTACCTTAGAACATTTATAGGATTGCTTTTGAATAGTAATTTTCAAATGTTTAATCACATTAAAATGACTACATTTTAAATACTATTCTATGCAATTCTATACTATACTATACTATACCTTACTATACTAAACTATATTATACTAATACTACGTGTGATCTTCATGGTATGTTTGAATCTGGAGTATAATAATGGGCCATTTACCTAGCCCAGTGCTGCTCTGTACTATTGCACCTAAACAGTTGACGCTGTTCTTGAGAAGTGGACATTTTCTCATTGTGTTAATTCAAAGTGAGGCATCTCACGTTAAGATTTAATCCACAGAATTTATGCCATGCAGAAAATTAACTGGAACTAAAAGGCTAACAGTAGATCGAAGTTATCACAGCTGGAAATCTCTGCTCCTCACTTATGAAAGTTTAAAGGGATGGACATAGAATTCAAAAAAATTCCACTGATAAACTCTAAAATTTGTTCTTAAAATATGACTTTGCATGTGTATGTTGACCTTAAATATATGGTTTTTTTCTTCCTTCTGGAAAGGTTTTTGGCATAATCATCACATGTCAGTGGAGGAGGCAGAAGCTGAGGCGATCCAGTAGACAAAACAGATTCAACTCTGACATTCGTGGTGCGTACAGCTATGCGAGTTCCATCATGAATAAAATTGCCAGGACATCAATCTTACAGGATGGAGACTATTTTCATTTTGTAATTTTCAACAATCATTTATTATTTTGCCTTACCTATTTTGGAAAGTACCAGCTATTTTCTTTCTTTCTTTTGCTACTGTCACATTATCTGTGAACAGTTTTCTTTTGAAAACATACATTATGTTAATATAAAATAAATATAAATACTTAATAGTTTACAAATTACTTTTATGTTTGGTGCCTCACTAACATTGTAATAGTTAAGTATTATATTTTACTAGCAAATGGGAAAATAGAAGCCAAAAAAATTCTATCAGGACACTTGCTCAACATTACACAAATAAGAAATATTCTTAATTCCAATGCACACTGCACTAAAGTAGTTTGTTTCTCCTTTTTTCTGTCACTGTAGTAGTGCTTAGTATGGTGTCCAGCATGGTCAAGATGATCAAGTCATATCAACTGAATCCAAGAAATAATGAAAGTTGAATAACTCTAAAACTTTTTTCTTTACAGAATGATGAGAAAGGAAATACTTAATATTCATATGCTTTTTACCCATAAAGGATAGGTACTGTGCTGTTTTGTTTTTATTTTCCAATTTTATTCTTTAAATAAACTATTTAAAGAACAATTGTTTTTCCCTTTGTATCATAACTTTGAAAAAAAGAGCTGAGTTCAGCAGATTAAAAACTCACTGTGGCCCCATAGCTAGTATGAGTAAGCTGTTATGAGTTCCTATATTTCCCATATTATTTTACTTGGTCATGAGATTTAGACACTAACCAGATATTAAATTGGTTTGAGGAATATTTCCAGTTAATAATTTTATGTTTTACTAAGCTGTATAAAGAAGGTGAAAGACAACAATCATCTATCTGTACTTAGGTGAGTTGTGAAGTGATCACTATTTAGATCAATGACAAATATGAATGGCGAAACTCACGGATACTATGCCATCCATGATCAGTAAAGTATCAGTAGAATTTATTAAAAATTAAGAGTCGCTTGAGGTGGGTCAATACGCTTTACACAAATCTGATTTGTTGATAATTATTTAAGTAATCAGAAATTATTCATAAAATGAAGTTACAAATATGGAGATGACCTGCTTTTTAGTTATGCTAATCACTTTGTGGTAGTGAAGAAGAGGGCTTGAGTTTGATAAAGAGAAAATACTGAAAAGCTTTGATTAGAATTTGATGGTGAACAAACAGAATGAAACCAATATTGTTTGATGAGAAAAAAGGACTCAGTATATACTTTTCCTTTCCAATTTGGGGGTCTCCTCCCATGTTTTAATGAATTTAAAATGCACTCTCATCTTTTAGAGTGAGTCCGTTGAAAATTGGTAGAAATTGTGTTTGTTTTGTGTCAGTACAGTCTGGATTCATATTTATATGTATGTGTGTGTGTTAGCTGTGAACATACATGTGCGTGTGTGCATTTGCATTAGCTACATTTGCTTTCATTTACTCCTCAAACATTGGAAGTTTCTGTTTTGTATTTGTTTGTTGTTTGTTTAGGCTATCTTCAGGATGTCTTAAGTTTCTTTTTCTAAAATAGATAAAGTGATAATGGGGATATCTTTTTTCTATTGCTGTGCTTTGAACTGATAAGGGAAGATGTATGGCTTTGATAAAGTACAAATGTATATTTTAAAAAAAGACACTTCTAACTGCCACATGTTAGAGGAACAAGACAGGTTTTAGGGTAATATTTATAGATAATATTTGTGGTAATGATGAGCCAGACTTCTTTGCAGAACTTGAGAAGAATTCAATTAGATCATGTTAAAGGCAGTCACCTGTGTCTGAAATAGCCTCAGGTTGTCCATAAATAAAAGGCAATCTGTACTAGTTATATGGAATTCTAGCTTGTAACTAGTTTAGGGTGTGCAACAGCAACTCGCCATCTGATATGTAGCAAGAATAATAGTGTAGACCAAAGTCTCAGGATAGATCATATTATCTCAGTGAATCAGGACAATGGTCTATCTGAGGCTTTGGGATTGGGATCACAAATCATTGAGGTTGCTGAACCACTAAAATAGCAACCATATAATAAAAAGTAACCTGAGAAGTCAGAGTATAATATTACTCTGTGGAGAAAGGAGCTGTTAAAATTTACATCTAAGCCACCAGATACTGTGCAAGCCATCATAGAAGATTTCTTCCAAAAATTTTGTTTATCAGGGTCAGTTTCAGAAATCTAATACAGTAGCTTGGAAGTGATTTAAGCTGGAAGGTTTTGTTCTCCATGGCTTTTGCACAGAAAATTGAATTTATGGACTCTTCACGGAGCAGTGGCTATTACATGCAAGGTGCCAATGACTACTTGATTATCTCAGAAGGATCTCAAAACTAGTTGGGCATGAAATAGAGAACCTCTTTAAATGAAAGGGATCAGAATATTCAGAACAGTTTATAAAGTGTGACAATTCTATTATGTAAGTTTGAACAGCAGCCACTACTGGAAAAAAAATCCACAAGAATATCCAAAAGAAAAATAGCTTGGCAGAACTAGTGACCATGACAAAATATAGGCTTCATTACTAGAGGGAGAGAAATGTTAGGCAATTTACACATGGAAGCTTCTGTATTGAAAACTTAAATTATGCTCCATAGAATATGGAGCTTGTTCCTAGTAATGTGAAACTATTATAGCATAGATAATATTTGTAATGACTAGTTCCAGGTTTAATGTAGAAAAACTTCTCCCTGATTGGGCTTTTAAATTATTGATAATATCTGGGCAATTCCAAATTGAGACCATGATGACCTTTTCTTTCTATGATTGATAAGAATCAGAAATAACTCTGTGCAAGAATAAAGGGTAGGCTGCATATTAGTCTGTTCTTCTCTAAGGCAAGAGAACCTGTATTTTCAAATAAACATTTAAATTTAAAACAGCTCTACTTTTATAGGATTATTATGAAAACAAAATTCCCAATTATCCCACACCCAGTTTTTAGTGTTATGAATATTTTACCTTAGTATGCTATGTCACAATTAATGAACAACTACTTGATTGATCACTATTAGCTAATATCCATATTTTATCCAGTGTTCCTTTCCTGGCTGTGGATCCCACCCAGGATACCACACTGCATTTTTTCAGCATGTCTTCTTGGGCTCCTTTTGGTTGTAATAGTTTCTCAGAATTTCATTGTTTTTCAGGACCCTGACAATGTTATGGAAGACTGACCAAATATTATGTTGAGTCCATTACAATTGGAATCTGTCTGATATAGTCTGTGTTAGACTTGGGGAACATGTTTTTGTGGAGGAAGCACAGGGTAAACACCATTCTCACATTGTTTTAAGGGTGCTACCAAAATGACTTAACACTGTTGATGTTAACCTTCATCACTTGTTTTAAGGCAGTTTATTTTTTCCACTATTAAGTCACTTCACCCCCAGCCTATAAAATCACCAAATTCAGCCCACCTTTGAGAAATAGGTCATGTTTTACTTCCTTAAAGGTAGAGAAGCTACATCAGTTCATAAGGATTCTTCTGGAGATTTGCTTCTTGTCCTTCATATAGCTATTTATTCAATCATTTATTATAATGGATAAGTTCATGAGTATCTATTTGGTACTTCAGATTACAATTTATAGTTACTTTATTTTGTTGTTCAACTAATTCTAGATTTGACTATTACTAGCTCTTTTATTTTGAATTGACATAATCCATTATTGTTTTTTGTTTGTTTGTTTTTAACATGCACTTCTTGGAAATAAAAAATGGCCCAGGCTTATCTTCTACTCTTTCATTGTGAACTCCAGTATCAGCTATTTCTCCAACAATGCTTGATTTTCATTTACTGAGAATAGTGTTAGAAATCAAGAACTTGGTGTTAGGTATTTTCTTCCCAAATTTTTCTAGGCCCTCTCAGCTGACACAGAAAAATATATATGCGTGTGTATTTGCCCTCATTTATAAATATTTCTATATGTAAGCATCTGTGTTAATTTAAGTGAAACACCAATTTGTACAGACATAAAAATTTTTCAGTATCCAGGACTATATGATGATGTTCAATAATTGTATAGGTTATGTGCTCATTTTAGCACTCTTATATAAACATATCATGTGTGTGTGTGTGTGTAATGTGTTGGCCTATAATTTTGTTAAAAACAAAATAAAAGCATTTTCTACTAGGATAGCTATTATCATTTTAAGTATACTGTTCAGTTTTTATACACTAGGATTAAGAATTATACACTAGGAGATTGAATAATCTCCAAGCTCTAATGGCCCAAGACATCTGCGGTTACTCCCTGCATGAGTACCAGGTTGCTGACAAATCAGTTTATACTTTTTCAGCCTATACAATGTCTTTCTGCCTAGAAATTAGATTGTTCCTTGTATGTATATTAAATCGCGTGGGAATTTTTTAAAAAATATAATGAGTTGATCCCTTTGCCCTAGGCCAACTTCAGTTTGTGTAAGATGAGACTTTATAATTACATTTTTGAAAAAGCCACTGGGTGTTTATGCTATAGGACTGGAGTTTGGGAATGCATTGACAGAAGATCCCTAACACCCTCCCTCTACTGCAATTCAGTAAATCTCTTACTTTCATTAATGTGACCTGTCTGTGCTTTATTCCCTGTAAGATGTGATACAAACAGAATGATTACCACGCTTAAAGTTATCTGGTGCCTGAACACTCAGATTAAAACACTCAGAATTTGCTTTATTTACTATAAACCCTTTTATTCTGGCATCATATAAACCCAATTTTGGACAATGGGCCTTGTGGCCATTTGAGAAAATAAAATTGAAGTAGGCCAATGTAAAAGTGTTATTGCAGAATTCAAAAGTTCAAGTCCATTGTGGGTGATTTGAAATGCTTCCCATTTTGGCGAATTACATGCTCTTTGTTGACCTACTTTGGGATGGCAAGATTTAGCTCTTAAGAAACAGCAAAAGATGGCTCTTCCACCTTTTAGGTAGAATCATATCAAAGAGAAAGCAGCAGCATCGAGTATGCTTGAAGATCCTCAGGGAAGATTTTATAGAACACTTGAGTAAGTTATTCAGGTATTACATAAGGCCCAAGGTCAGGAAACATTGTAATCTAATGACTAAAATTATTAAACTAAACATCTAGATGTTTGGATTCTAGTTCTGAGACTCTGTAAATGCTTTGTTTGATAGAAAGAAACTCATTAGGTTTTTGTGTACTTTGGTTTCTCCATCTGTAAATCAATGCAATTGATTTTTCCTCATTAGAATGTTGAATGACTGCATGAGATAACATAGAAGAAAACACTTCAGACTCTGAAGTGTAAAAGCCCCGTACCATATACCACAATTGCAAGTTGCTGTTGCTCTTCTATTTGAGCAAATTTCCTCTTGGAGAGTGTTCTGGGGAATTAGATTGCCACAGCTTATTGGTAATGAAGTCTTTCCTAGTGCTTTGGCTCATTGTTCATTTGTTTTCCCAATGGTAGCCATCTTTTGTCTGTGGTCTTACTGCGTAACTGTCTTCCTGCATTTGACTCAGGTTTCGAGCTCCTAAGTGAACCTATGCTATTTAAGAACACACAAAGCCCTCTATTGCTGATTCTCAGATATTAAGAGTCACTTAATCTTAGCTGTTGTATAAGCTTTGTTCTTCCGACTCTGAAATTCTGTGATTTTAATGGTGCTTATGGAAATTCTACACATATTTAACTTCCTTTTTATAGTGATCTCTGTCTCAGTCACACCCAAAACAAAAGTAAATTGTAGGAATTCATATAATGAACCTTGACTTGGGGTTTGGAGGACGAGGTACTCAGTTGAATAGCTTTTTCTATTGCTCTACTGAATGACTTCATTTAGTGGAGAAGGGGGTAAGGTGACAGTATATGGAATGTGCCTGTGTATCAAAGAAAGTTTCAAGAAATATATATATATATATATATATATATATATATATTATCTTTTCAAGTATTTCTTGGCTCAAAACTTTTAGTGCTACTTTTCTGCATAAAAGTGGTGACACACATAGAATTTATTACCAGTGGTGCCACACACAGACCAGGAGAAATTTCCTGAAGGGCAGGAAAAGTGACTTTAATTATCATCATCATCTTTTGTACTAATCATCTAGATATCTAACAACACAGAGACAGTGATGTGTACAAAATTAGGTTCATAATATAGATGAAGCTAAAGACAAGATTGGACTATAGTCTTTTCACCAAAAAAGAGAGTCATAGAAACTCTTTTGGCGGTCACACTGTGTTTGTAGATTTTCAGCTGTCTCTGACTGGTGAAGGTCTCTTGAACTCAAGGATCTTTCAGAAGAAGAGATACATGGTCAAACTTCCAGGAAGAAAGCATTTTTCACTAAGAGACATTGAAATGGGAACTGGAGGCTTATAGGCACGTGAACACGGACACAATATAGGGAAACAATCTCAGTGGTCTCTCTCTGAAAGGAAAACTAAAGATTTTTTTTAGAGTGAGCAGTAGGCTTATTTTTAGAAAGGATAACTGACAAAAGGGGGTTGACTAAATAAATCTAATGTTTAAAAAAGCATTCCAAAGTTAGTGCAGGTACTGTGGAAATATTCTTGGGAGGTTTTACTCTTTTCATGAAGAGCTTCAGATTTTCCCATTTCTCTCCATTTAAAAAGACAGTCTTTTGCTCATCAAGATACATATAATGGGCCAGAAGGAAAAAGGCAAAATACTAAAGAGAAGCCACTCTCAGTGATTTGAACACTCTGGCCTTAAGAAAGAAGCGAAATTTTTTCCTGATAGGTAAAATTCATCCAGATAGCCTTACCTGGTCTATAAAAATTTCTCTCTTCTCTAGGTCATTAGTAAATTTTAAAACAGCCAACAGTAGTGGGTAAAATAGATGTAAATATCTTTGAGACTCTAAAGATGCTCTTGTATATCCACAGTCTATCATTTCAAGTGCAAATTAAGGCAGAAGAAAACTTGTCTTGAACATCAGTTATGTGTCTTTTCTTGTAATTCATGCTTTCTGTAATTTTTTTCCTTTTTTTCTCATTTTAATCTTAAACTAATCTGTAGTAAATGCATTATTATTTCTAATTTAATGATAAGAAAATAATCTGAAATGACTATGTGGCATTTGAAAGCAAGTTCACCCACTTTCAAAATCTGTAATGAATTTTCCCCAAAGGTAAAAAAAACACTCAAAGTTTCTTCCAGTTCTAAAAATATACTTAAACCTTGCCATTAACAATCTTCCTTCTAGCAAAACTTCAGCGTGGATAAATGCAACCGTACACATGTTCCTTACCTGCATCTGAAAAACTGAAAATGGATTGAGAGAAGTCATAAAAATGCTGACTGGACTCATTATAAATTCATGATTGCAAATCTCAATAGAATTTAGTCCTGCAAGGAAATACAGTTGCTATATTTTCTGAGTAAATTTACTCTATTATTTAACTCTGTCTGATCTGCCTCTTTTCCTTAAACATCTGCAATCTCCTCCTTTCTCCTCTCAGCAACAAACCAGGCTTTTCATTAATGAATGAATTAATAGACCAATTGGAAAATGTCTAGCAGGTTCTATTTCTCTCTCTCTCTCTCTCTGTTGTCTTTCTTAAATTACAATTGTTTGACTGACTGCCACCATCTAATAACACCATTCCAAATCCTTACTAATTTAGACTTTCTTTCATAGATAATTCCTTGTATCTCAACTACTTTTAGATCTAGTAGAATATCACAGTGAAATATATATATATATGTATTTATATAAATACATATATCCAGAGAAAGAGAGAGAGAGAGAGAGAGAGAGAGAGAGAGAGAGAGAGAGAGAGGTGTAGTAGTTCATTTGGACTGTTGTAACCGAATACTATTAGACTAGAGAGCTTATCAAAAACAGAAATTTATTTCTCATTGTTTTTAAGGGTGGGAACTCCAGATCAAAGCACATACAGACTCAATGTCTGGTATACTCGGTACTGTTTTGTCCTTACATGGCAGAGGGATCAAGCTCCTCTGAAAAGTCTCTCTTATGAGGGCACCAACCTTGTTAAAAAGGACTCTGTTCTTGACCTGATTACTTCCCAAAGGCTCCCTCACTCTACAGTCACACTGGGATTATTTTTCCATGTAGGAATCTTGGAGGGAAATACACATTTTATAGCAATATGTTTCTCATTACTCATGCTCGTGTGGGAACCAGTATGAGTGACTGTGTAATAACAGCTCTTAAGAGAAAGTCAGGGTTAGGTTCGTAAGAACCTCTGGTCACAACATTTTGTTTTATGCATGTTTCTGTTTAGACATTATATATAATATCTATTTCTTCCAAACAATGAGCTGTATGGTTTTGGGTTATTTAAAGTCGAGAGTTTTGGGGGCCATTTGCGTTATATAGGTTCACTTGCCAATATTCTGGTAAAATGAACCAGCTTTATTAATGTTGAAAAGTGCTTTTCCACATAACCTTTTAGTGCATAATACCTAGCAGTTACTTTAAAATTCTCCTGCAGTCTTCTGATCTTCAGATTTTGCCTTGCCTTCAAGTTTAACATATTCATACCAAATCTTTTGAAATGCAAGAGCCAGCCAGACCAAGCTGAGAGGAATTCAGAATTTTCCTGACCCTGAATAACATGACTGCAAATTCTTTTGGCTTTCATCTGACAACAGTGTAGTCTGCTATGGGCTGTCTAATAACTCAGTCATCATCTTAAGAACCTCGAAATTTTCAGCTTCTTCATAGCTTTTTTGTCCACTATGGATGTCACTTGAGCATCTCATTGATAGGTACTATCACTAATATGTTGGTGAATTTGCTCTTTTTTTCTGGGTGTACCAATGGATAACTCATCAGTTGAACTCATGGTCAGCAGTGCGATGGCACATGTATGCCAGAATGAAGTTTTTCAAACACTTGTATTTTTTCTGAGCTATACCATAGTCTTCTTGTGCTTTGCAATACTGGACAGCAGTACTTCATCACTAACTTCTGTCACTGGGAGTCGTTTTCTTTTTTCTGAAACACGGTTTCACTGTGTAGTTTAGGATAGCCTTGAGCTCACTATGTAGTCCAAACTGGCCTCAAACTTTTGGCAATCTTCCTGACTCAGCCTCCACTTGGGGGGTCATTTTAAAGAGAAAATCACCAGCAAAAATCAGAAAAAAAGCAGAATATGCAACTAACACGCTATGAAAAGAACATTTGGTTGGAGTATGATTTGCATCAAGAAGGTAGGGTGTGGTGTTTTTGGAATGCAGTTGGAAATGTCACATTGGAAGACTGAAATGTGTCGGGTTCTGTGCACATCCTCAAAGGACAGAGAGAATATCACAGCTATTGTTTTGAGGGATATACATAGCTGTTGACAAATGAATAAATTTGCAAATATAAAATCTGTGGAAAGTGAGTATTGACTATATATATATTACATATATATGTTGTGTGTATATATGCTGTATGTTGCAATTACATACAACATGTGTTTTAAATCACATAATTTAAAACACAAATATATTCTGTAAGCATGTATGCTGTAATTGAAAAATAACAAAAGCAAAATGTTTTATTCCTAGTTGTCTGCAACTTATTGCCCTCTACTTGCTCTCCTTGAAACATTATATTGTGTCATCAGATTTATTAACTTGTACCCTATTTTTTCTTATGCTGCATCATCAGATTCCACTGTCAACCTACACATTGTGAGATTCTATTCTCCTTAATCCTCGTCTTCCTCAATCCAGCTGCATCATTCAACACAGATAGCCACATCCCCTTCTTAAAGTCATCTCTCCAATTGATTTTCTGGATAACACACTTTTTCTTTGGGATATTTTTGTCCGGACCTGTAAGTCTCAAATTGATGCATGGATGCACATTGGATTATGCAGACTTTTTCAGGGACACAGTAGCAAATAATTTTAAAGGATTCACATTCTTCATCCTATTCTTGCCTGACACTAATTCATGCTGGGTGCCCTTTATTTTGTTCCCTTTCATACCCTCCTCACTTTGTAAAACAGTGAAACAGTTTCACCTTTCCTGAACAAATTGTGGTACACAATTCTAAAGACACTGGGACCCCACATACATCTGAAAGGTGGTGCAGAGAAAATTAAAGACTAAAAATGACAGAGTGACTACTAATCAGGACATTTCAGGTCTTACCAATCATTGTTTTCAGTAAATCTGAAGAAGAATTCATTGAATTTTTCTTTGGCAAAATCTCAGGAGAAGCAGAATTTATCTACCATCACACACAGCTTGGGCATTGAGGAGCAGAATTATCTACTCCTCCACAAGGTTACCCCCATACGCCATTGAGGTAATAATCTCACAGTCTACATCAATGTGACATTACTGTTCCAGTATTATGAAACAAAAAGTTATAGGAATGCATAGCTTTATCAATATTATTTTGTTATTTCAGGAGACTAGAATAACATAGGTGGATGACTTGGTGCCTGTTTCTAGGCTTTGTTTGCTTACAATCCCCTCTTCAGTTTTACAGTTTCAGTCACACTGGCTGAGTGGCCCATCTTTGCATTCACATTTCCATCCACCCAGATACAGCTCTCCCAGTGACTTACAAAAATTCATCCTCTTGGATCACTCAGGTCAACTTTATAAGCACCCTACATGCTGGCACCTGTTTGCCTCAATGCTGGTCTGTTCCTCTCTATACTATGCCCTGCTCTGTGTGATAACACTGCCTGCATATGTATTTATTGGCTCCCGTTTTTATTATCTTTTCTTACCTCAAGAAACTTTTATTGTACTTACTGTGGCATTCCCAGAAATTGGTACAAGGTTTAACAGATAGTGGGTACCTAGTAAGTATTTGGATAACACTTCAATGAATGTTTTTTTGATAAAAACAAACAGGAAAAGAGACTGATTTTAGGCTATTGTGGTAAAGCGATCCAAAAATCAGTGTTTCCGGAGTATGGCTTTGCCTCTGATTTTACAGGAAGAAGGAGGCAAGTTAAGGTTGGGGCAGTTACTGCTTGGGATTGTTTTCCCACTCAAGAGAGTCTCAGTCAGTTAGCCAAACAGCAAGTGACGAACTAGTGCTAAGGAGGGCACTAAGTTCAAATTTTGATTAATTCCTCATGAAACAAACAAACAAAAATATATGAGCTGATCTGTGGGGACCGGGAGGACTGTGTTTGGTCCTGTCCCAGGTAAACCCGGGAGTCATTGGTGAGTTTGGTGGGAAGGTGACAGAGGACACCACAAGTCTCATTTAATCAGATGGAGAAGGAGTGCTGGGAATTTCTTAGCTGACACTGTTTACAGAGCTCAGGGGAGGTTCAACACTGTCACCTCGATTATTCTAAACTCTCTTAAAAATATATCTGATAAGATTCTCTGATACTTGAATATTTTATTTTGTTTTGTATTTTACTAGTAAATGTACTGTGTCAAGCACCAACAATGAACATGCAGTGTTTTAAGCTTTTTGAAATTTCTAAAGTTTTACTTTTCTTAGCTACCTCTCTGTGGCAGAAATAACTTCAGGCTTCTATTTGCATAATCTAATCCTCAAGAATATTATGAAAGATGAGGAGTAGATGGAAATTGAAGCTTAGGGGAAAATATAACTTCCTTCATGGCCACAGAACATGTAAATTCTGGATCAAATCAAATAATTTATGTTCATTGTAAAATGTATCTTATTACTTCTATTTTATACAACACTCATTATTGGGAGAACAACCAAGGACATGATTCTGATTCTTGGTTTATGATATGCTATAATTACTCTTTATGTCCAGATTAAACATAGCTATCATATACTATAATACATACTATTTTCTGTTCAAGCAAATAACAATGGCATTTTGAGCTTGTCTCACTTTTCAGTATCACTTTCTCCTTCCTATTTTCCTTGACCTTCTACCACCACAGTCATTCAGGCAGAGAACTATATGTGAGGTTTGGCAAGAGGTAATTTTGAGATTTGTGGTGCTCAGAACCTTACCACATGTCCAATAAACAGCCACAGAATATATCATCTCAGAGACTCAACAACAATTTGGTCTTCACTTAATGAGCCTGAATAGTAATCTGCTCTGAAGAATAATTTGTTGTTCAAAACTGGGTGCATTTTTCATACATACTTATGAATAGATATGTGTATATATACATACATGCATATATGGAAAAAGACATCACCACATATTACAACAGAAGAGAAAGGAAGCATGTTAATAACTGCCTGGATCATTATGGAGACTTGTTCAGGACAGCAGTTACCTTGAATCTGTCTTTAGAGACTGCCAATGCTTTGGTGAACTTACTTTCTTGTAAATCTCTCTCTACCTCCTAATCTTTCAACTTATTCAAAGCAGGCACCATGTATTATGGTTTTTATTTATAACTGAGAACTGAATAAACAAAAGAATGACCTGTAAAATACAAGAAAATGGCTTTTTTCTAAGTTTATAGTTCAGAATTTATCAATTTTAGCAATATTATTAAGCTCTTAGATATTCATTTATTCATTAATTCATTTATTCAGCGATTTATTTTAAAATACTTAATAAACATTTACTATGTGCCTAGTAATGTGTGATATGCTAAGTGTAAGTGGTCAATAAAATTGAATGAATTCATCTTTTATGAGTTCACTAGATAGAAGAGTGTGATTGAAAGTTATCAGGAACAAAAATATCAACAAATTAAAATATGTAAGTAAAGTTACTTGAGGAGAGGCTAGTACTTTTTTCTTAGCTATCACAGTGTCTGCCTATTCTGCATTTGATGCCTAAGTGGCATTTGGTAAATATTTCGTGGATGAATGTAATTGAATGATGATTAAAATTATAGATGACCCTGAACTTCCACTGGTTCAAATGATGATTTTTCAGAATTTACTATGGTGCAAAACTCCTATGTGTTCTATACAATCTGTACTTCAGTTCTGAACCCTGATATCTTCCCAGGTTGGCAGTATGTGGCATCATTTTTCCGTACCACACTCGACAGCAACAGAGTTAGAACTCAGTTTACCGTGGATGCGTAACCCTTACCCCACAGTATACTGTGTTGCTAAATGTGATGGTTGGCAGGTAGGCGCAGTAAATGCATTTTTAACGTACAGTATTTTCAACTTTAGATAAATTTATGCAGACACAAACCCATCATAAGTTAAGGCTTATCTGTGCATAATGACTATAATTAAATTAGGGATATAATTAAAATTCTGAATGAGGAAGAGGTGCTATGAATCAGAGTAAAAGCAAAATAGAAATAGACTTTGAAAGTATTTCACCAATTGTATACATAGTGATATGCCTTCATTTAGGGTAAAAACAGCATGAAGGTGTTATTTCCCTTATCCTAAAATTCCTTTCTTCTCAATTAAAGTTTGAAGGTTCTGAAAAGGAATACTTATTTCTGTATGTAATGCTTAAGGTAATTTTTTGAAATATTGTCTTCAAGTAATGATATACAATGTTACAACCACTGCCAAATTCCAATCATCTCATTTTGTAAACCTATAATATTGCAGTATTGGATTTGTTGTTGCTGTTTGTTGGTCCCTTTAGCTTTTTGTTTCTCTTTGCTGTGACCATTGTTTTATTTTTTATTGGTTTTATTCTGAACTACTTTGTTTGATTATATTAGGTCTCATGATATGGGCAGCTATTTTAAAGACAACAAGAGGTATTCTAAGGGGAAGGGAGGAGGATGGGAAGGGAAAAGGAAAAAGACCTAAATTTATAAATAGGTATGCATGGGATGGTTGGAGTGACTATATTACTGAATGCATTGACTGTTGAAGGGGAGCAGTTGAAACTCATATGATTGGATCAATTTTGCATGTCTGTATCTATTGATCTGAACAACCCCTCTTAATGTAAGGATATGCAGTGTTTGCAACTACTGTCAAATTCCAGTAATCTCATTTTGTGGACCTATAATGTTATCATATTGGATTTATTGTTGTTGTTTGTCTCTTTTGCTTTTTGTTTCTCTTTTCTGTGTCCATTTTCTCTTAAATAAATAAAAAAAAAGAAATGTTGTCTTCAAGCAATTTCTGCCTTTTTCCTGAAAAGCAGAGTGAGAAAATTCTTTAGCAGTGAATGTTTGGAATGTAAAAATAATTAAGTAAATGTTTATTTGATTACTTTATTGTTCCATTATGTGTACATTTTAAAATCTGTTAAATACCATTGTGCTTAAAAAGTAAATTTCAATCTTATTTATTGAGAGAAATAATTTACTTTGTGGTACCATATTTCAGATTGGGATAAAGTTATTTTAATGCTGACTCTTTTTTTTATCATATGAGTATTAACTGTTCTTTTTCAATAGCTAATGCATTTAGTATTACTAGTCATTTTGACTGTTGTATGTATACCTATTTATAAATTTATGTCTTTTTCCTTTTCCCTTCCTTCCTTCCTCCTTTCCCCTTAGAATGCCTCTTGTTGTCATTAAAATAACTGCCCATATCATCAGGCCTGATGTAATCAAACAAAATAGTTCAGAATAAAACCAATAAAAAATAAAAGCAATGATCACAGAAAAGAGAAACAAAAAGCTAAAGGAACCAACAAACAACAACAACATATCCGATACTGTAATATTATAGGTTTACAAACTGAGATGATTAGAATTTGACAGTGGCTGTAACATTGTATATCGTTACTTCAAAGGGGTTGCTCAGATTGACAGATATAGACATGTAAAATTGATCTAATCATATGAGTATCAACTTTTCTCTCTCACCAGTTAATGCATTTAGTAGCATAGTCATTTTAACCATCCTATGTATACCCTCATATAAATCTATGTCTTTTTCCTTTTTCCTTCCTTCCTTCCTCCTTTCCCCTTGTAATACCTCTTGTTATCTTCAAAATAACTGCCCATACCATCGGGTCTAATATAATAAAAAAAATAGTTCAGAATAAAACCAATAACAAATAAAACAATGGAAGCAACACATAGTAATACAATGTTGATTTCTATAATGCCTCATATTATCTTCTAAGCAGTTGCCTATATCATCTGTTATAATACAATCAAACAAACCAAAATGGGTTAAAATCACTCAAAACAGAACAATCAAAGCGATACTGGGTTTCAAAACAAGGTGATCAAATATCAGTGAAGTCTACCCTAATATATTTTGTTATCTTTGAAATAGCTGTCTATGTCATCATATATAATAAAATTAGGCAGGTCGAGGTAGAATAAGATCAAACCAAACAGCACATTGAAAACAATATGGGGCTCAAATCCTGATGATGGATTATTCATTTGTCTGCCCTGCTCGGTGATATCCCTCTGCAGCTGTTTCTGGAGCTGTGGACTTTTTAAAAATCTCTCTCTAAAATGTGCTTCAGTATTCTTTGTAGGGTTGGCTTGGTTGTCATAAGTTCTTTTAGTTCTTCTTTGTCATGGAAGTATCTTGTTTCTCCATTGATTTTGAAGGATAGTTTTGCAGGGTATATCCGTCTGGGTTGGAAGTTGTTTTCTTTCAGGGCTTTAAATACTTCACTCCAAGCTCTTCTTGACCTGATGATTTGTGTCGAGAAGTCTGTCGTGATTCTGACGGTTTTCCTTTGTAGGTGATGTGTTTTATTCGCTAATAGTTTCAATATTTTGTTTTTGTGTTGAATTTCTGGGATCTTGATTATTATATGTCTGGGTGTAGGTATATTTTGGTTATGTTTAGTTCTATATGCTTCACTTATCTGAAAGTCACTTCCTGTTCCCATGCTTGGAAAGTTTTCTGAAATTATTTCTGTAAATAGGCTTTTAATTTTATTTGTATTGACCCCTGATTTTTCACTCACACCTTTTATTCTTAAGTTATGTTTCTTTGGGTTTTCTTGCAGCCATTGTATTCTTACTTTCAGGTTTCTTGTTATTTTTAAGAGATCTTTCCTTTCTCGATCACAAGCTGCAGACCTGTCATCAAGGTTTGAAAGTCTATCTTTAGTTTCCTTCAGGTGTTTTTGCCAACTTTCATTGGAGTTTTTTATTTCCTGGTAGTCTCTTTGAAACTGTTTCATGTATTCTGAATCTTTTTTGTATTATTCATTCCAGGTTTCCCTTGTTTTCCTATGCTCCATTTTTTCCTCTATGTCTCTTTTAGAGATGCTTAGCAATTCTTTTATTGTTTTTCATTTCTTCTTTAGTTGAGCTAGTATTTCTGTTCTAATTTCTTTTATAGCTTCATGAAGTTGTTTCTTTACTTCAGTTGTCATCTCCTCAGAGAATTTAGTTGTGGGACTCCCGACCTCTTCTCTGTTTGCTTCTCCTGGATTTGTTCTGCTTGGATTGGAGGCCAAAGACTGACTTTTGCTTCTTTGTCTTGAAATATTCTTGGGTTGTTCTGGACTAGTGTGTACCAGGGATCTTGTAATTTCTCTGGAGTGAGCCAGTGCTGATTGTGGATATCTGACAGTTACCACTGGGTGTGCTGTTACAGTGCTGTCTGTTGCCTTTCCCCAGCCCGTCTCAGCTCCCCAGTGTCTGGCACAGTGCACAGGGGTGGGGCTGCTGCCTTGGAACCTGGACTGGTTGTCCGTGAAACTTCCACTATCACCTCTAGGGCGTGCCTGAAGTCCTGGTCTCCAGACCAAGCTGGTCACCTGCCAGGACCCTCCGGGGCTCGGTCACAGCAATTTCTGCAGGACTGTGCCCTATTAGGAGCAGTTCTGATCCCAAGATGGCTGCCAGTCCTTCACTCTCCCTCACAGTGGTTTGGGGTTTACTGCACTCACCAGCCAGTTTTAGTCTTCCAGGTCTGCTCCGCCGTCCACTGCCACTCTCCTCCAATGGTGCCCCTCTGGGCAGGGCCCTCCAGGGTTGCTGCCACCAGTGCTGCTGCTGCCACCGCTGCTGCTGCTGCCGCCACTGCTGTTGCCACTGCTGCAGTACTTTAATCGCGCGTCCCCAGGTTCCAGCAACTCCATTCACAAAGTGGGTCCAGCTCTGGGCAGAGGTGCCATCAGCCACCACCTTCCTTGTTTGATTGCTTCTTTTTACTTTTTCTGTGGGGTTCAATTCTCATTTTAGATTTTTCCTGGGTCCAGAGGACCTGCCTCCCTCCTTTTTATCTTTCCCATGTTGCTATATTCCAGCATTTGGATGGTCTTAATGCTGATTCTTTAATCTCAAAACAATGTGTTAGTAATCACTTTTCAAGCCATATATTCCCCCAGTTCTGCTTTGCCTTTTTATGCCACCAAAATAACATTAAAGAAGCAGGATATTTGCGAGGCAGAATTGTACACCTTCTCTGGCGCAATAATCACATGCCCAGTTAATACAGAACTAAGAATAAACTTTATTCATGCTTAAGAGTTTTTCCTCAAGCATTCCTGCTTTCAATTCTAATGAAATTCCTATTACCTTATGTAGTGACATTTCAAGTACATCATCACTGTCCAAATATTGTCTCTAATATATGTTTGTTTATAGTAATTACTCTGATTTACTTGAATGTGATGAAGGATAACAAACATATGCAAAAATGTCTAGAGGGAATAGAATCAAAATTAGTCTTCATGAGATAGCTTCTGACAAATTGAAAAATGTAGGGAGTTAACCTATTTTATACCATTTTAATAACCATTCTTCCCACAGGTGCAATGTAATTTCTTGTTTTCACTATTTTTGCAAATGAATCAAGGCTCAAGGCTCTTGTAAACTGCCCCCCCAATGAATGAAATCGTGTGTCTTTCTTAGCATAAGCATTAGTCAAATGAAGAAAATATATGTATTCTAGTTGATTTTGACAAAACAGTTCCATTTAAATTAGCACATAAGGAATTTTTGTATTCATGTGTAGAGAAATAGCTTACACCAACACAATTCACTATTTAAAGTAGTTTTTAGTGTTAAAGTTACACTGAGTGTTGATAAATGCCTAAAGTCATGTGACCATGACAGTAGTAGTGATGGAAGATTTTTGTGATCTTCAAGTAATTTCATCACATCCTTTATAGCTACAATCCTTCCCTGCTGGTTCCCAGTCCCTTGTCACTCATTTGTTTTCTATTTCTACAATTTTCTCACTTTTTGAAACAGTAGCCATAATGTGATAATATAATAGAATTCTTTATAAAGATTAAATTATAAGAGTATGTGGGATATTTTCTTAATTTATTTGCTTAGCATGATGTTTTTTGAGATTCATACATGTTGCATAGTAAATTTAACAGTATTTTAACATTGCTGTGTAGTTTTCCATTGTATGAATGAACCCAAATTTGTCTATTTGTTCAAGGGTTAATAAAAGTTTTGATAATTTGAAATTTTTGGCTATTATCAGTAAAGCTGATCTGAATATTCAAATAAAATATTTGTGTATTAATATGCTTTATTCTAGCTAGAAAAACATCTAGGGGTAAGATTTGCAGCTGAAAGAAAGTGTGACTGACTTCTCAAGAAAATGTTGGATTATTTTCCATTTTTCACTCTCATATATATTGACACAAATTTATATGCACACACAAAATAATAAACAATAATTTCATCCCAATTGCAAATCAGGAATTATTATAATCTAGTCTCCTCTAGTATTGAGAATATAGAGAGAGAGAGACAGAGGGAGAGAAAGGTAGAGATACAGAGACAGAGAGAGAGATAGGTGAGGAAGTGGAAAGAGTATTATCACATTACGCCTTGTATTACACAGACTTTGAACAAGTGAGAGGTCTGGCCGACTTCAGCAACTCAACAGCAATTCTCAAAAGTAAAAACAAGTGTAAAAACCTAAGCCTCTTTTGAGAAAGCAAAATGGACAATATCTTCAGGCCAGAAGTGCTGATTTAAATTGGCTTCAAATATTTTCAGACCTAGTGTCATCCCACTCAAAATTCAAACCATAGAGGAAAGTGCTTCTGTGGTTTATTTGCCAGTTCTGAATCAAAGATAAATAAGGATGAGGATTGTATGTAGACAGAGAACCCAAGTTCTTGATTTTCATCACGTTTATTCAGTTTTCCTTCCAAATGCAAATGAACGCCGCACATACTAAACTACTACATGTGAAGTTTAAATTTATAAATACTTTGATATGTTAGTTTTTATTACCATCTCGTTTATTGATCCTTGTGTTTGACTTCTTAAATTTGTCTATTGTTCTGAAAGCATATGTATATTATTAATATTTGCTGGCAAAATAAGAAACAATGTGATTGACATAATTTGAATGTGTCAAAAGTTCATATATTACAAACAACCCCTAAATTTAGGTTAAGGATTTTTGGGAGTGAGGCTTTAGGAGGAGACTTGGATTACATAAGGTTATGAGGATGGATCCCTATATTTGTATTAGTGGCTCTTCAGAAAGGGGAATAGGAAGGGAAATAGAAGCCAGTACACTTGCTGGGTGTTAACTTTGATGCCCTGTATCATATTATGGTGCAGCATGGAAGCCATGCAGATGCCACAGGATGCTCGTGGACCTCCAGCCTCCAGAACTACAGGTTGAAAAATTATCCAATCTTAGGTATTAAGATATTAAGATCATGAGTAAAATAAAACACTGATAATTGCAGTTACAATTAAATAGTTTCAAATTATGAATGGCCCAGAAATTAAGGAAAATACAAAAATATGTTTCGTGTCAGCATAATTTTCTAGAGTTAGTCTTATCTACTTGGTAAATACCCTGACTGGTAAGAGTGGGTCACTATTTTTGAGTCCTTGAAGAAACTAGATTTCATTTGTTTCACATTTTTTTATATCAAGTAGTACATTGATTGCAGCTGTTGAAAATTCCTCATAGGAAAGTGGGCACATGAAACTAACGTAATATATGATGTGCAAATCTATTACCACTTACTTAGCAAGTTATGCTTCAGATTTTTAACTCAGCATGGGGAGGTCATATTCGATGTGGAGTCTGGGTGAAATGGTGAAGTGGTTGATTGACGTGATATCCAGTCTTGCAATATCCTTCCTCTCCCAGTGTTCTACAATACTTGATAATGAGATTTCAAATAAATGGATTTTGAATTTTTTTTTACTATATTGCATACATTTTAAAAAATTGTGGTATTTTTCCTCTACTCAATGACCTGTGGCTTCCTAAATCATTTTGCGAGTTGGAGACTGATTTCCTAAAGAATCGCTTTATCGCTGCGCTGTGAAGTCTCTCTCACACATATTTGAAGTGATGCTGAAAGATAGCATCCTAAAATAAAAAGAAGATGGGTATTGAATTAATCTCTTCCTATTTTTGTGATCTTAAGCATGTTTCATAAGCCTTCATGACATTTCTGAAGATCTGACATATAGTACAGCCTAGATTTTTGATTTTCCTTCCCTATGAGGAAAAAAAAAATAATGATGAGATACCTATTGTGAAGTTCCAAAAGGACAAATGTGAAGATCCAGAATGATCCAGTCACAAATGAAATTTGCTTTACCTTTTTCTTTCTTTCTTCCCAATACAACTGAAAAGACCCCAACCCTCAATGGCCCACAGTCGTGCTTTGAGTAATCTAGTCAGCTTAGTTATAGTCCTTGAAGTTGCAAGAAATTTTGAGTCAGAAAAATTAAAATTCAACTTTGTGATTTGAAACATGTTATTTTGTATCTGCAGCCTTAGATTTCTCCTGCAAATGCAGGTCAGTGCCTCATTCATTAGAATTCAATGAGATCATACACAAAATTGATTACATACGGTGTTCTTTATGTAAGTAGTAGCTGCTTTTAGTTCCACATCAATTTAATTAATGTTTTAAACATTGAATGATAGGACCTACACCAACCACAGAGGCTGTCAACTTCTCATCCTCTTTTCAATGCTTATTCCAGTCTGTGGAAGAGATGCAACACAAATGTGTATATAAAATTACTGCTATGTTTCTATTCTCCACCTGTAATTTTTCTTCTTTATTTAGAGACTAGAACCCATTCTACCCCTATCTGTAATACTGTGTCCCCATGCTTTTGTAACAAATCTGCTTCATTAGAATGGTTTCAAAAGCATCATTCACAATGCCATCTATTAATATTTCTCCCACTATATTACGTTGATGGAAACCTAGCTTTGTGATATGCAGTCCTTGTGAGTTTTCCATGGATGCACTCCTCCAGACCTGGGCAATTGTAGATGTAGGTGAACCCCAGTGGAGGGGTTCCAAAGCATCAAGCACAAATAGATTTGCTCAGAATATTGTACTTACCATATGAGAAAAATTAATATTTGTGTTTGTAAAATATCTGGAATGACTCACTTGGGCATATGAAAGCAGTAGTTCTAAGATTTTCAAATTCATTATTTCTGTTTACCATATACTTCTTTTTACTGTACATGTTGTTATAAAATAAGAATACCCCATTTACCACCCTGAAATAAAATTCATGGGTAACAAGCTAACTAAACATAAAATTTTCAGAAATTTATATATACTTCTTTTCTGCACTATAAAGGCAAATAAAAAGTAATTGACAATAAAATGCTGTATTTTAATGTAAATTGCCTAGGCATGACTAAATAAAGAGACATAATGAAATAGCCTGATTTTGGAAAAGATGCAATGAGATAGCCTGTTGATTCATAATCGATATATTTATTTTAAAAATTAAATAGAAGTTATCCCTATAAAAGATCTAGAAAAATAAGGAATGAAAATTGTACTGGAATAAATTTTAAAAAGACCAGATATTGGTTTTCTTTTGTTTATATCTTTAATGAGAGAAGCAGGAAGTGACCTTAATTGGCATAAGAATAATATGCCAAAGTGAATTAGACTGTTAAACTGAAAAAGTAAGTGAGAGCATTTTAAAAAATAAGTTGGACCTTTGATGTAAGTTTACTTCAAAATAATGATCTATTTTGATACACACAGTAGGGTATTAGCAAAGTGTCGCAGAAATCAAATCATAATTTAAGATCTATATTTGTTATGAAACATCTTAAAATGCTAGAACAAGGAGATTCAAATTGAAAGGATTAAGCACAATAGATTTTATTTCTTAAGATAAATCTAGGGATAAGCAGTCCAGTCCAGGGTGGATGGAATCGCGCAACCAATGCCCAGATGCCAAGATAGTAACGATGTCACCATTTTCCAGCTACAGGTAAGGAGGGAAAGAATGTTCTGAATAAGGGGCTCCAGCATGTAAGGTGATTGCTGATTTCAAGGTTGCAGATGTTACTTGTCATTTGTGCCATTGCCCAGATCTTAGGCCCTTGATCACAACTAAATGCAAAATAGACTGGGAATGTGACTATGTGACCAGAACCCATTACTCAAAGAAAGAAGTAGCAATCTTTGACAAAATAAAACACTTGCTCCCATTGAGAAGTTTCAGTTTATGTAGCTTAGAAAGACCTGAGAAATCAGATAGCATAGAAGAAAGTAGAGGAGGGAAATAAAAGAAACTGCTACAAATTACTTTAAAATATATAAGGTAAGCCTGAGAGAGTGTCAGCATAGGACTGAAAAAATACTCCTAACAAAGACATAATTTCAACATGTAATTTTTAACTGATACGTGAATACGAAACATTTTATAAATCATTTTTACTAAAGAACTTTAATTAGATTTTTACTTCTCACACATCTCAGCTAATTTAATAAAAATCTAATTCTTCAGTGTTAAAAATTAATAAACCTTCGATTTCTTTCTTATATATTTGTAATTGGTTTTGTTGCCTTTTTGGTAACAGTCCTGCTGAACACAGACACCTGTTTTAATGGAAATACGGAGCTGAGAACACTATATTAATAAATTTAGTTTCTTTTCAAGGAAAGGATATGTAAGTTTTAATTAGGGCCAAAACCTATCCTAATTAAATGTATTAAATCATACTTTGGATTCAAAATCATTTTTTAATTAACTCCTACTGAATTATTGACTAACATGTTTCACATCCATATCAAATGGGTTAATCGTTCAATCTAGTATTGCATATCCATACAGATTGTTAAATTTAAGCATTATAACTTTTTAAAGTAATACACAAATAAGAGCAATATAATCCCATTTCTGTACCCGTGAGCTTATCCTTATTTAACTACTGCAAATACAGAAACTGAAAGTTCTTGGGGAACAAAGATTTTTTAAAATCAGATTGTAGGATTGTTGATTTTTTTTTTTTTTTTTGCAGCATCAGGGATCAAACTCACAACTTCGTGCCTGCCGGACAGGTGCTTAAGTCACTGAGCCAAACTCCCAGCCCTGGTTTTTTTGAGGCAGGGTTGCACTATGTAGCTCAGGCTGGCCTTATGCTCACGTTGTAGCCCAAGCCGGCCTCGAACTCACAACGCTCCTCCTACCTCAGCCTCCCGAGTGCTGGGATTAAAGGTGTGTAGCACCACGCCTGGCTTGTTGGTAAATTTCTTGATATTTCCTTTACTTTCTTTAGCTCCTGAGAAAGATCTCATTTATCTTTTAAAATATATATTCAAAATATATTGCATCATTTAATAAGTGTTTAATTTTCATGTTTAACTTTTATGTGATTAAAACAATTCTACAATAGAACCCATTATTGAAGAAAATCACTTTAGAAACAATTATTTATTTATTTATTCAATTAATATCTTTTCACTGTTTATGTAGCATTAATGCAGTGGATTATGTTATTATATGAATATCATTGATAACATTTTTTGGTTTGTGAAATTTTTAACCAAATTTTTTGATGGTTAAATATGACTGACAAAAACTAAAATAAACGCTTAAAGTATTTGATGTATTATTTAAAATGTTTGCTTAAAATCATGTTACTGATTAAACATACCCAGTGATCCATTTTTTACATAGGCAATGATATTGGAGAGATGACATTTTTTGTACAAACTAATATTTATTCATAAAACGATGTTTTCCTTTACATTTATTGTTAGTGTTTCAATTCAAATCCTCCAAGAAGCAGACCCCAAAGCAGGGTTAACTGTTCAAAAATTTATTACAAGAAATACTTTTGGAGAATAAAGAGGAGAAATAAAAATACAAAGAGCATCTTCAAAATAAAATACCAGTAAAGAAGGATAAAAGTGAGCCATTTGTAGGAAAATGGATCAAATTTGAGATGATAACATTAAGGGAAACAAAGCAGACACATAAGCTCAAGTATTTCATGATCTTTCTTTCATGAGAAAGGGAAACTGTAAGGAAAGAGTGAAATAAAAGATAGACAGTAGGAAATAGGGAGGGAGATCTTTTGTAAAAGGAATGGGGACCGAGAGATGGAGGGAGGGAGAAGAAATAGAATGAATAAAGCAGATGTATTAAGTACACATACCAACTTCCCACAAGGTGGGTAATCATTATGTGCTGCAAACTTTTACTATAAAAATAACAATTGAAAAAACATAATGCTGCCATACATCTGTGAAACAGGAGGGGAAAGAAGCAGAGGTAAGAAAGTAGAACCTCAGAATGCAGAGAAGTTTTAGCAAAGATACCCATAGGCCAGTAAGAGATCTTCAGGCTGGAGCTGCCCACTAGAAGAGTCCTGTGAACCACAGGAATGCATTTGTTCTACTCTTATACTGTGCACCATCCCTGATTTGATCAACCTCAGGAAGCATGAGCTCAGCATGAGCACCGTGGTGTGTAGTTCAGATTGCAAGTGGGTGCAGTTGAGGCCACCAGATCATAGTGCTGTCCACAGCAGAAGATCCAAGCACCAGTCATTCCAAAAATCATGTTTTCTCTACGCTCTTTTTAATTGGTCATAAACTATACATCTCCATGCTGCAAAACTTAACTTCTATGCACATTGCTTTCATTCTTCTAAGGTGCCCTCTCATGTTCATTGTAATTTTATTCATAACCAAAAAGATACTGAAACAATCCACGTATCCGTTGATGAATTGATGAGTACCGAAATTGTGCAGTACATGAAGTGTTTTTCCATCTTGCAAACCAAAAGGATATCGTGTCATATATGACAAACTGAAAGGTAAAACTAAAAGTCTTTACACTAAGAGAAATAAACCAAGCACAGAAAAGTAATAAATTATTTCACGATTGTTGAATGTTTTTTATTCAAATTCATAGAAATAGAGGGTAGAATGGTAGCTATCCAGGGCAGGGGTGAGGTGGGGAATGGAGTGGAAAGTTGAAAGATGTAAGTCTAAAAACACAGAGTTGCCTTTATATAAGGTGAATAACTCTAGACTGCCACTGTATAACATGAAGACTGTCATTTGTAGTATTGTATTATATCCTGGTGCTTTTCCAAGATACTGGTTTATAAATACTCTTAGTATACACTGGAAGAAGAAGATGAAAGAGGAGGATAAAGAGAAAAAAGAGGAAAAAGAGAAAGAAGATAAGAGGGAGGAGGGAGCAAGGGAGGAGGGGAAAGGGGAGAAAGGAAGGAGGGAGGGGCGAAGGAAGAAGAAAGGAAAAAGACAAGAAAAGGTAATTATGAGATACACGAGATGATGTGGATGTTAATTTGCTTGACTGTAGCAATCACTTCATTACATATATCAAAATAAGTATATCAAAATATCCCATCTTGTACATTTTAAATATATACAATAAAATAAACAGTCAGGGAGACAAGGGTTAGTCTTCATTTTATAGGAAAATGTATACCTTAAAGTACAAAATGTCTACTACTCCAACCCTGCAGCTCAGTCAAGGCGACAGCCAAAGGATTTGCACCTATTTCCAAACGCCCCGGGGCAATGGCTCAATGCACTGAGCACAATGGGCTGTACAGCTTCCACACATTCTGTTGGTGGGAGGTTAATCACAAGGCTCACCCATCTGCACAAGTGGCTGATAGGGCAATAGTCTCACAGGTACAGTTATTATGAGCAAAGGAAGAAGAGATTTGGTTGGACATACATCCTCACTGACCTAAGTTTCTTGGAATTATTAATCCAGTAGGAATTGCTGCATATTTCAAATGGGTACAAGGATTTTCTCTGTCACCAGGGACTAACAGTATGAGAATTTAGAAGGTCAGTATCAACTGCAACCCATCCTGCAGGAGAACGTGTGGCAAATGTAGTTCCAAGGCCTCCAGCTCACACACTGGGTAGGTATCTTCAGGACATGGTCTGGAAATATATTTCTTAATGTATGAATCAGGTGATTTCTTCATGGATTTGACTTGGCAAGTCTAAATATAAGAATCAAACATGGCATTTTATTTTAGTCAATTGTGATTACAATTTCACTTCTCATTGTCTATTACTATTTGTTATTTAGCATAACCTAAACAAATGAAGCATAAGAAAAATCCAAAAACCAGAGCCCCTAGTAGTTTTCCATCCATGATGCATACATTTATTATCTAAATGGCGCCGCTGTCTTTCAGGTCATTGTAAGACACTGATGAATTAGCGTTAGCAATAGATTGCATTACTTGACATACTTACATTTTCATTCTGACCCAGAATTATAGTATCAGTAATAAAATGAACACAGACCATAGTACATTATGTTTACGACCTACAACTAAGATGGCTACTGTTAAAGGGAACTTTGTTATGTGTCAGTAATCAAATATTTATTTTTCAATAATCACAAATTTTTAATATGAACTTGGTTTAAATTTCTATTTAAATATATTATTTGAAATTATTCAATTTGGTTAAAAAACCCTTTTAAGTAAAATTTTGCATGATTAAACTTTTGTATAATTGTATTTCATAAATTAGGGAATATTTTCATAGCCTAAATCTTCAAATATCATTTTAAATGTTTTATTTTTTTAGTTAATATTAATATGCTGTTGTTCTAAAAAGTAAACATTTTATTAGTTTTGCATATTATAAGTATCCCAAATAATTTAATTTTCTTACACTTTGTCTCTTGCTTTCAAAAATTCTAGTTCTGATATGAGAATATTTTTGTCAGAGTTTGTGATTTTTTTGAAATCACTCATCTTGAGCTAGCAAAAGATTAGCCTTTCCCAGATTTTTTAGCATAAAGATCAAGCTTTCTGGAAAGTTGGCATGACCTTTTTCACTTTTGATGCTTTTTATACGCCTAAGGCCAGTGAGCTTCATATCTCGGTTTCCATAGCACGCTCAGATCTGTGAGAATTAGCAAGGGATTAAAGTGATATTTCCCCCCACTGTGCTCTTGCTTCTGGCTACTCTGCTCTTTCTTTTACTGTATAATATTTTCAGGAAATTTTTAAAAAAGTATTCTAGTCTCCATTTTGTCCTCTATTTTTCTAATACTTTTGTAAGATTTTTTTTTGGACATCACTTTGGCCAATACAGGCATCAGTATTGGCTTTCTTTCTCTGTAAATATGCATGGTAATTCTGAAAGAACAGATAGATGTGAAGTTTCAAAACAGACTTATGTTTATTTGTCTCACGCATAGAAAATGTGAGCTAAGAATGAATTGCCCACCTCCAATTACAAAAAATAAGTGAATTATAGTCAGCCAATATTAAATTCAATTATCAAGGTATGGGTATGTTACAAAGCAGTCATTGATTTGACATGCGACCGCATTGAGTGAATTCCCTATCCATTATTTACAGGAGCACAGCACAATCACACATTTACATGTATTTGTGCATGATGGAATAATAAAGTCAAAATTCGACAGTCTGAATAGAATTTAATAGGTAATCCTAAATGTTTGATGACCATATTTTTATTTTATAACCACATCTATAATTAAAGCACAGTATTTCTACCTAGATAATTCATTTGGTGTCTTTGATTTTTATTTCTAGTTTTAAGAATGCTTGTCTGTTATAAGATACAGTATTCTGCTTCTTTGATTCTGAATAGATAAAGGAAATAGTTAATTTGCTAGAGATAAATGGGTAATCACCAAAATGTCTGTGTGGTTTTGACTCTAGACATTATAGTTAAAATAATCAAGAGTAGACCTATGATCAGCGTGACAGAGAAGAAAAAAATTATGACCATATTATTCTGCTATTGCTGAAAATTTCACAGAACTTTAACTTTACACATGTATGCTTTATATACTATGTATGTATCCTCTGTGCTTGCTATAGACTGGATAATACGTTGCATCTAAAGTCAAATATAGTTTGCAACTCTAATGAGTAATACAACTAATCCTATTATGCTAAGCAAATGTGACAAGATAGATAACACCTCTTTTTCTCTCTTGACAGATGAAAAAACACCAAACCTTGTATTGTTTACAATATATAAATTATATTGCATTTTGTTTATGTTTTACACACTAGGAATTAAGACTCAAGAAGTGACATCATTTGTGTAAGGTTAGATAAAAAGACAAGAGAAATATAAACACAAACCCAGCCTGAAGAATTGGACTGAATTCTAGACCTGTGGAATTTGTAGTACAAAAATACTTGAGATGTATTTCATATTAAATACAACCAAGGCTGGCAGAATAGATGGGAGTGACTATATGAAGAATGAACTACTCTTATACCTATGGTTAGAGCGACTAGTGTTGTTGATGGCTGAACTTTGCGTGCAGGTTACCATAATGTCATGTACCAGAGTTGCCATTGCCTTTAGAAATAGTTGAATGAGGCCATGAGGATACTAAAAGAAAAATGTCCTGACTGACGTGGACAAAGAATCTGTCAAGATCAATACTGAAGGAATCGGCATAGTCCTTGTGGTTTAGAATAAAAAAGATTGCATATCGGATTGTATGCTGTGAACATCCTGTTTTTTAAATAAACAAAAAGAGAAAATACAGAAGTACTATAGCATTTTATTTAAGAAAGTTGCTCCATTTACTTTGATGATGTCTTTCCATCAGCCAGAGATTCCCTTGTGACAATAGCAAGAATATCATTGTGAGCACTCTCTCCACCTAGACTACTTCATATCAGAGGATGCTTCTGTGGACGTATGCAAATGGTAGTAATTTACTTGTTTAGACATGATGCAATATCTATCCGAGATTTCCCATTCTTGATTAGACATGGTTCAATATCTTCCTGAGATTTCCCATTCTGAATGACATAGAAAATACTGATGAAAGTATACTTTCCACCAAAGAGTGAATAGTGTATGCAAATCATAAGTGTTTTTAAAATGTAGGCATATTTTTCTTACCATAACTAACATCATTATAACTATACCTACCAACATCAACCATAATTATATATTGAACTTTCTGGGTGTGATATAGCTATTACATATGCTTATACAAAAATACTTTTAAAATCAAATCTTGCCTGGAGTTTGGCTCAGTGACTTAAGAGACTGTCTGACAGGTGCGAGGCTGTGAGTTCAATCCCCGGTGCCGAAAAAAAAAAAAATCAAATCTCTCTTTTGGGAACCAAATCTCAATATTTTGATAAAAATATTTATGTTAAAATACTATTTTGATACCTTAAAATAATATTTCTCAGTCTAATATGTGCCTTAGAACTAAAAAATGATGAACAGGTTGTGATGTGTTATAATTTCTTAAATACAAACCATTGTCAATAATAAATTCATGTGACCTGGATTTTAGTTTCCTAAGAAAAGTGTAAATATAATGTTTATTGAATTGTCAAACAGTTGTAGATGTTAGCACAAATTCTGTCTTCAGCCCTAGCATATGTGCTTAACAGCAGACAAAAGCAATTAATTCTGAAAAAAAAAAGTTTTATCTTTTCAAATTTTCAACTCTGACAGTTCTAAGAAAAAGAGTTTCCTTGGAGCTAATGAGTACTATCCCCATATGTTTTAGGCATTTATTTAGACTGTGTGAAAAAAAATTAGCTTCTTTTAAAATTACACATCTAAGATAATTGACAATTTTTTTGTTAGTGCCAGCATTTGCCACAAATGGACAAGCAGACCCTGAGACACAGGAATATGGTGTTTTGCATTAAAACAGGACCAGGTGACCCCTGTACTTCTGTCAATTTGGAGTGGACAGGATCATTTTGTAGCTTAACTGGATAAGCAGCTAATATACTCTTAAATTTGAGGGTATTTTAATAGTGATGTTCTATGAAAATGATTTCAGCTGAGTAGATTTGACAGGATGTGGTCAAAGCTGACAAGATCTTATTAAAGTTATATTTTGAGGTTTTTTTTAAATACCAAAATACTGATAGTAAATTAACATAAAAATTATTTAGTCCATTTTGAGTGATAAGGTATATCTATATTTATGTAGTTATCTTATTATTTAAATTTACTTTATACTTTCAAATAGACCTTAAAAGCTGGGAAATTTTAATATGATGTACTTATTTCTGGAAAACAATGAAATTGCTAACTACAAATAGACCTAGAAAATAACCAGAAAAAGACTCCCTTAGATAATCGATTGCATTTTCTCACCTAACCAGTAGTCTTGATATGGGTATATATGACCAGCCATGTAGCTACACAACAGTATCATCAGAAACCCTTTCTGAATTTCTGCTTCACCAGCTGCTGCGCCAACTTATGATTGATTCTTTGTATATGCAAAGTCTTGCTGTAGCTCAAGAAGTCATCTCCACATTCACACTTCTGAGTGTGCAGTATTGGTCAGAGCTGAATTGTGGGTGCAGAATTTAGTGGATTAAGACAGTAGACAGTATAAGAGGAGAGATTATCAATATGCTTATCCTCAGATTTCATCAACAGAGAATTCAGCAAGGGTACCAAAAAACTAAAAACATTTGCCAAACACATGCTCATTGTACAAAATAAAAGCAAGGAAAATATAAAAATCATACACTGAAGACTAAAGTTTTTTAAATTTCTTCTTTATTTAAATTTATAGTCATTTTCTTTCAATTTCATTTACAGCAGAAATGTTTCCCTCTGCATACTGAAAAAATATATGGATTTTAACCCTAATCTTATTTCATGTGTATTTTTTGTTCTTTGCTTTTTTGATTATTCCATGGGCCACTACTACTTTTTGTGCCTGATGATAACAAACATAGTTTCTGCAGGACTCTCTAGGAAGGAAGGCCAGACATGGGTAGCAGTTCTCTTCTGTGCCTGTTTTTGAATTCTGGTTTCTTTTGTCTTTTCCAGTACCATTTTAAAACCAGTTATGTTTTTCTAGAAAGTCTCCCAAATTTCAAGTCAGATGAAGAAGAGTTTTTTCATTTTCTAGGGATCTCATACAGTAATTCTTGGAAAAATATTCTTATCACTTCAATGGGGTATGGTGCAAGAAGATGATGAAGATATGCATTTATCACAGAATATTGAAATTGCTTATTTTCAGTATATTATTACTCAGTTGCATTTCACAATTTTATTGTGTATGTATCAACCTCAAGGCATCATGGAGATTGTTAAGATGAATAAGTAGATGCTTAATACAGTCTTCAACAAAAGAGACATTTTTTTTTTTGTACTAGGGATCAAATTCATGACCTCACATTTTCCAGGCCAAAAGAGAAATTTTCAGAATAAAAAGGTTAGAAGAAGAACTGAATCTCATAAACTATTTATGTCACAATTAAAGCAACAGGTCTTAGAACGCTAAATAGAGAGGAAAATCATATGTGCTCAAAAAAGGTTAAATTATAAGAAAAGGGTATAATGATGTGGAGTAAAATACTCCAGAGAAATTGTAAAGGTTATCTGTAAATTGTAGAAAAGCAGGGCAGATGACAAATAAAATTAAACAGTTCCTTGTAGTTGGATGATTGAATGGTACCTTCAGGAAACTTAGTCAATTATTTGTAATTATTTTGTGAATTATAAAAAAAAGATCTATCTAAATGCAGAAATCATTAAGAAGGATGATAGAGAAATTCAGGTTAAATTTTAATCAGGAAGTAGAAGAGGTTTGCTATTGCAATGGACTGCAGTAAACACCAATTGAACAAACAGTAGAATATGAACTTCGAAATATGAAATTAGAAGAGTAAATAGAACAGATTCAGTCCGATGGGTGATTTTGCAGAAAAAAAAGGTGATTTGAGTATTCTCCTGGATACTAAGTACTATAAAAACCCAAATCAAATTTTATTCATTTCAAGTAGTATCTTCAATATAAAATACAGTTGGTAACCTGATTTGCAGCATTGATCTCAGGTGGATTATCTTCACTGCTTTCCGAAAATTCTAAACTTCTTGCATTTGAATACCTTCTCTAAAGCTCCACAGCATGTCAGCAACGGATGCAAGTTGAAAACTTTTGTGGTTCTTCTATGCAAAGTCACAGTATGTGCATATGTGTTGGTATCTGTGTGTGTGTGTAATTCGTGTGAATGTGTTTCTGCATATGACTTTTTGTATTCTATTTGACATATTTGTAATATTGAAAAATTATCACTAAGCTAATTAGTGGTGAATACATGCAAACAAAATGCAACTGATAATAAAATAAGCCTGTCCCCATTGCTGAAAATACATTTCATCACCTGAGACTTCCTTTTAATTGATCCCTTAGGGGGAGTATGATAAGCAGTTATTTACCTGACTGAAATGAATACTGCGGCAGATTTTACTTTTCACCACTTTCTCTACAGCTAAAATTTCCTTTGGGTTTATTAATGTCTCCCAATTTCCTTCACTTATTAGATTTGGTTGTTTAACTTACTGGGAGCAATAATTTCTACACTGAATTGAAATTGCTCAATTACTGAAGTTTTATTTTTGCTATAGTCACAAATATTACTGGTTATGGATGAAAGCAAAACTAGGGGATTTTGCAGAGGTGAAGCACTTCAGTGGGTTATAGCTACATTTAAACATTGTGTGGGGCTAAATGGAAAGTGATGGCCTGCCTACCAGAATAAGTGACAGCAGTAGAAAATAGCGCTCATGTCTCCCTATTCATCTCCCAGCACACAGAAGCAGCTGTGAGACTTACAGTGATGAAGCTTTGAGTTCTTCAGAGAAAAAAAGATATAGCTTATTGTCATGATTTTTTAAAGTTGCAAATTAAAAGATATATATGAGTGATCTAATTTAATGTTTCTAGATATTTCTCAAGGAAATCTTTTAAAAAATATGATGTCTTTCTTCTATATGAGTTCCTTCAGTTCTTTTTATGATATTTTACAAAAAACCAAATCATCAATCTTAGATATTTTGGACAAAGTATACATTTAAACAAAACAATTGACAACATCAGAAATGGTAGGTACTTAAAGTAAAGAATAAAAAAGCCTGCACTAATATCAATAGCTTCAAATATCTTAGGTAGTAAATATTATAGTCAATGAACTCCTTATCAAAACTGCCAGGTACTTGCAAAAATTTGACCACCTGCCAACCACAGCAGGCATGTAGTGATGGACAGAATGCAGAGAAAAGAGAAGAACACTGATATAAGCTACCAGTTAGTTCAGTAAAAATCTCATCATCAGTGAATCAAAAAACAAAAATGCCCTAGTATTAGCTATGGCAGAAATCTACCTGAAGTGTTATCACTGGAATCTGTTGTTGACTTGGGAGTAGATTATATGTTCAAGAATAAAAATGTGAAATCTGATAGACTTAATAGAATTAATTCTTTGCCTCAGACTCTAATTAGGAAAATATTAGGGAGATTCTCACACCCAGATTGTTGCAGGAAATGAGCAGATTGGATATATGAGATCAAATAGTGGTCAATACTTAGATGTTTTCACAAAACTGACAAAGCAAATGCAGATTAATGACCAGGCCCAGATGGCTTCCACCCGAGGGTTTTAAGGAAATCTAGAATGAAACTGAGAAGCAGTAGGCCATGTGCAACCAATCATGTCAAAGGAACATTGTATGAAAAGAGAGGACTATTTGCTTGCAAATTTAACTCCTTTAGGGAAAGTTCCAGGAAATTTTAATTGGTGAGTGTATTTCAGTGATAGACAAATCATGCCCCTAGAGTGAAAAATAGTCATCACTTACTTTTAAAATGTCCATTCTTCTTATTTGAAATTACAAAGCTCAATTGTCTTTGATATTACTCTTCACAAATTTTATACTTGATTATGTGAAATTTAGAAAATGTGTATATGTTTTTGTCTGATGTGTCTGTTTTCATATATGTTTCTACACAGGAAGAGACAGAGACAAAGACAGAGAAAAAGAGATTAGATATGTTGACCTTTCAATTTTAATCTGTTTTGAGGTTCTTCTCCCCATTTATGTAGTCAAGAAATGTGAAACATGAAGAGTAAGTAGTTTCTCATCTTTTCAAATAAAGTGATAAATTTTTTCAGGACAGTGTCTATCTTTTTTTTTTTTGAGACAGGGTCTCACTGTGTAGTTCAAAGTGGGCTTTAGCCCATTATATACATGAGGTTGACCTCAAACTCACTGTGATCCTCCTGCCTCAGCCTCCTGAGTGCTGGAATTACAGGCTTGTGCTGCCATGCCTGGTGACATTGTCTATCTTTAAAATACTAAACTAATATTCTAATATCAAAGATTCTGCTTCATAATCTCCTTAAGGATACCAGACACAGTATCACAGGTACTAACAAAATGAGATGATCATCATTTTCCCTTTATACTCTCGTTTCTACTCCATATCTTGAACCGACTATATTGTCTTACATATTAGAGCAAAACGTAAAATGGACTGAATGGTCCCATGTAAACATTTTATTTTCAGTTTGATGCCCACAACTTTGCTATCTTTCCCTTATTAATTCACTTCTCAAATCCCCACCCCTGCTATGTCTAATCTCAGTCAGTGAACTTCATTATTTTACTAGCAAATTAAAAGAGAATGAACATACTTTCCTAAGAAGAACCTATCGCTATATCTCTATGTGTACATATATGAACTGGTTTCCTTCAGTTGGAGTGGATAAAATACTCCTTTTTTCTTTATTTAAGATAGTACTTCCTAGCTTTTATAGTGGTTCTGTCTCTTCCATCTTGTCTGTCACAATTCCACTTTCTCTCTTTTGCATAGCCAGTACTCTCCTCTTCTTTAGGTCAATACAATGTGGTCACACGTACACTGCATGTTTCCCCTAAAAAAAAGCACATTAGAACTCCTGTGATGACAAACCCTTCAGCTACTACCTCTCTTTCTAGGAAAACTTCCTGAAGTATTGTTTTCTACTTGAACTCCCATTTTCCTTTAACTCAGTTCACTCTTTTGTAGTCTTCTTTAAGCAAAATTAACACTTATCAGGAATGTAATGAGTCTTGTTAGCCCCAATTTTCTCCTAAAGTGTAATGTCATTTTAATATAAGCTCAAGTTTTCTTCTTTTGCCTCTAAGTTGCATTTCAAGCATTTTATTCTTTTGGGATTTTTTCTATTTTGCTGGCCTCTTCTCATTCTCTTCTCTAAGATATACTTTTTTTTCCCATCTCTGAATATTAAAGTGGTGATTTAGTAATTAATTCCATTTTATGGCATATGCCTCAAATATTTGAAACCAACCTATCAAATAGATAGCTAAACTCCCATAGTCACTGGTGAAATGTTAAGAATAGCCAAGGTATGAAAACAACCTCTATGTGCATTAATTGAATATTACATTTTAAAAAATTGTCTAGAAACAGTGGACTATTATTTAGCCTAAAGAAGAAGAAAGTCTTGTCATTTGTGACAATATAGATAAATCTGGTAGACATTACTATTAAGTGAAATAAGTCAGCCACAGAAAGACTAATACTACATAATAACATTTACATGGATTTTAAAATAATGAAATCTGTAAAACACAAGAAATATAATGGTGTTTGGTAAGGGCTAGAAGGAGTGGGGAATAGGAACTGCTATTTACCAGGCATATAGTTTTGGTTAAGTTAGATGAGTAAGTTTTACAGAATTATTGTATAATATTGTACTACAGATAATGACACTGTATTAAATAATTTGACTTTTTCAGGAGCTGAGATCACATGTTAATTGTTGTCTCTAAAACAAAAAATCATAAAAACAAAGACAGCTAATTACAATATATGTTTAAAAGAGTATTCACAAATTAATTTCAGCACAAGAGAAACAAACAGGAAGAATTACCTGTTCTCTATGGATATACAAGATTCTTCTTGCACCCTTTACTTTTTATCAAACTCAATGTACACTGAGAAAAACAGGCATTCTTCAGAGAAACTATTATAAACCAACATTACTGAACATCCTGTGTTTCTCTTTCTAAAATTGCCACCAAAGCTGTATCACCTTGTGTTTGAAGGGGAAGCTGACCATTCCTGTAAGTAATTGACATGGAAGTTTCATGCTTTTGATAAGGGCTAGATCCAAGACAAGCATAACTGACATGCAAACTGGGCTCTCAGATTTAGTTTTCTATTTACCTAGCGCTATTATGTTAGAGGACTCACAGCGTTATTTTGTGAATTGATGTTTAAGATTTTCCATGGAATCTGGAGTGAGGTTCAAGTCTTGATGACTGCAAGATTAGAGAATAAAACGTGGGATTCTAATAAGTAAAAAGAAGATAGATTGGAAGAGATAAATATGGCACTTACATTCATTCCAAATGCAGTAGCTGTTTATCAGCTATCATTCATTAATTTCCAAGCCAATTATGGGGATAAGAAATTCTAAAGACAAATGGTTACAGTCAAGAGCAAGAATCTACTTTTAAAAAGGTGTTAGATGAGTGAATTTGACAGACTGAACATAAATGTAAAAAGAAACTTTTACCCTGCAAGTATTCAACTTCAGTATTTTACAGTATGTCAGGTTTTTTGTATCCTGATTCTGAATGTAGTGTTGATTAGGCTCTGTTTTTGTGAATATTGATGGGTCTTTCAAAGTGAGTCCTTTCTTGGAGATTTTCCACTAAATCTCTTCATGCTGGCTAATTTTTTGGTAGCAGCAGACTGGGGAATTGAGAAACAGTCTTTCTTCTTTGTAGTAAGGGTATTCAGTTGGCAGATTGTAGTTCTCTTTGGTTGGCTAGCCCAACTCTAGTTGTCTGAACACTGGTCCTGGGGATATGAGACATATTAATACAGGCCCTGTGTCTGAAACTCCAGTAAGCGAAGTAGTTGGAATCATACATGTTGAATTGTTTGGTTTGCTTTTGAAAAGCAATTTTCCTACTGAAGGATATGCGTGAGGTAGAATGCCGAAGGCCAGGGCATGGCAAGGCAGGCCTATCGACAGGTTGGCAGCACGAGGGATGTCCGGCTTCTGCATGCAGGGAAGATGGTTAATACAGGAGTTCAAGTCATGAAGGACAGGGCTCTAGTTTTAGAAGAGGACTTCTAATGTTCACAAAGACTCACAAATCAGTGAAACAGACTAATAAAAACAATGCTATCGAAGGCCTGCCATGCATATCAGGCACTGAACTGGTCTGTAGGTGAGGTGGAGCCTATAAATAATAGTGAACATAGTGTCAAACACAGGAACACAGAGGGCATGGTGGCACTTAGACATCTCCTCCTGAGTTCAGAAAACAGAAAGACTCTTCTTCCTTCTCTAATCAAACATACTTAACACACTTCCTGGCCTAGAGGGGGACACATTAATTAGAAACATGATGAAGTTGTTAACAAAGGGCAATGCATAAAGAAATGTTTCAGGCAGCTTCAAAAAGAAAAATTGATAGCCCTCGGACAAGTTTGTTTATTCAGGTATTTAAATGATGCTCATCATTGCAGCATCTGGGGTGTTTCACATCTCGGGGAAGCATCATTACCGAAAAAGGCAATCTCAGGAACAGAAAGCGAAATAATGGAACTGAATTTTTACCTGCAGGTCTAAATGACCCCAAAACAACAAAAACCTGGAATATTCCTAATGAAAAATAAAAGGGGAAAGGAAAAAATCAAAACAGAGAAAAGCTGGGTTTATTAATGATCTTAAATCATCACCAATTTATTGTGGTGGCAGTCTATTTCCAAACATTATTCTTGAATACTGGCAGGAGTCTGGGCTAATAAAATGAATTAGGAAATGATCATGACTGAGTTTATTTCAATTTTGCTATTGTTCTGTAGTTATGAGGACCTCATATTTGGGTCACTGAATAATGTTTTCCTTAAATGAAGTTTCCTTGCTTTTGAATTCATCTTCAAGGCACTTCCTGATTAATCTGCCAAGGAGTGCATCTCTATTAAATGAATTAAATTGGCTCAACCTTTCTTAAATAATCTAGATCATAGGTTGCAATTAAAAGAATTCCTAAGTCCATGCCAATTTTCATTATTATTTTTTTTAATATTTTGAACTGTCTAAACACCTGTTTTTTGACAACTCATCTTTTTACTTCCTTACCCTTATTACAAAAAACATTAAATTTTCTATGATGTTTATCTGTTAATTCTGAATGTCTTGAAATTCATGTATCTTAAAACTTATTTTCTTTGCTTTTTTAGCAAAAAATTGCTTCCAAAAATAACCTAGACTCTCAAAGTCAGAAATCATATCTTTTTATATCTTTGAATATGGCAAATATTCAAATACTAGCATCATGAATATGATATTAATGCAATAATATCACAGATTCTCAAATATTGGCTAAATTATGAATTTATGTAATTCTTGTATACAAATTATTTTTTATTTTTAAAAAATAAATGTAATTCTAATTAAGTTCTTGGATAAGTGCTAACCTCATGTATTCTTAACAAGCTTTCTTTCCTACGTCTATAATGTAGATACTAAATGTAGTGAGATATGAAAAATACCAAATACATTACTCTATTTACATGTATGTTTATATTTTATCACATGTTTTTACTTATAGCTGCCACAAAAACATTGGGATGTCTCATAATATGGCTTCTAATCTTAAAATAACTGATTGAAGAAATAACTACTGTCTAATTACAATACTTAGGAATACCACAATAGTTTCTTAAAGACTAAATTTCTCAAAAATCATTAAGGTAACTCTCAAGAAGAAAGAATATGATTCTGCTTCAGAAAACAGAAATAAAGATAAAAAAGCATCAATACGATCTCAAACATGTGAACCGCTTTCATTTTCAGTTAATTCTATAATAAAATTCTCTAATTTCAGATCATTTAAAAAATAATATTATAGATAAAAGTATTTTCTTTCTCAACATGTTCTTGCTTCTGACTTACATCTGGAAAACAACCATAAGCATAAGAAGACAGACTGTCTATACTAATGAAAACTCAGCTTTGAGGAGTTACTTTTTGCTTAGCAAAGAGGCTTTGCAAGCCTTTACATGTCACTGAACCAATGTGATCTTCATTCCCTTTTATAGGGTGTCATAGTAAGATACACTTCTGGGTGTGGGAAAAAATTTCTTTCTCACTTTCACAGTTACTCCTTGGAACCACAAACAGTGGCTGTTATGTCATAACTGTCATAAATTCAAAAGTCTAGAATGACTTATTCTTTTCTCATAAAAATCAATTGTACACATTATTTTGTGCTACTGGGTTGTAATTAAATCCCACTCAATATAACATAGTTTAAGTAGTTAACACATAGATTAGAAGCAGTGTGTAACAAATATGATAGGTGCCAACTCATCATTAAAGAGTGACACGTATTACATTAAACAAACTTGAAAAAAGAAGCCAAAATTGTTTTTTTCTTTCCAATAGTTAAAAGATACATTCTAAAATTATCAAGGGGATTGATGTGCAGCTGTGCTGAGAGTTTGAAAGGTTACCTGGGCTCAGAGGGGTGGTCAAGAGACTGTGAGTGTTTCTGTGCTGGTGAAAAAATCTTTGGATCCAAACTACTGGATACAGGTGCATTGCTTGGAGCACAGACAGGGAAGGATACTAGACCTGGATAACACCCTTTGTGATGTAGCCAATGATAACGACTCAGTGAAAGGCCAGACAAAGAGCCCTCCCCTCCCTCCTGCCGTGAATGGGGTGAACCCATCGAGATGACCCAGAGACCAGAGGGAATGCAAACAACACAGTAGGGTCTCAACCAAGGTGCATAGGGTATAAACGTGGGACTAGGGTTGTAAAAAGTCTGAAGCAACAGTAACAATATGAGCCCATAGATGGTAAATTAGGAGAACCAGTGTTGGGCTTGGATACAAAGACACATGGATTGGAAGTAGGCAGGCAGGTCCACTCAGTTCTCTCTCTCTCTTTTTGCTTTTTGTTTTTCTTTTATCTTTTCATTTACTGTTTTTTGATTTTCTCTTTTCTTTATTTTTTTTCCTGTTTTCTAAATGGCTGGGGAGAACTCCTGCCAGAGAAAACTAATCCCACTCCCCAAATCCAGAGACAAGTTCAGACAATCTCCTGCTTATTCTCTCATTCTTTCTCTCATGCTCTCTGCTGTAGTCTCCCAAATGATCATTCCTTTCCCTCCAGGCTTGCTTCTACTTTCTTTTCAGTTATCATTGTTTTATCCACTATCCTTCTTAAATCTCCCAACCACAGGGTAAAAGCATTCTACCAAGGGGAAACACTATGAATACAAGCACCCAGTTTAAAATCAGTTGTGTTATATAAATGTAGATATTGCTCTTATGGTTTAAGATATAAAATTAATAACTACCACAGTTTGTCAGTTTTTAAATTATGCTTGATGCTATCATTATTGCTAGTCATATAACTTTAACTAGGATGTCATAGCTGCTGTAGTCAGTTGTTTTTCCTTCCGTAACAATACTGGGAAACTCTAGGGTAATAGCATCACTACAGCCCAGCACTAAAGATCTAGTTACTAAACAAAACAGGTACCAATATCTCACTCTTAATTACTGGGAAGGTAGGATCTTGGAATTGACACAAACCAAGAACGTCTTACTCAGAGAACACAACCTTGAAGAACAGAGTTTTCCTAGAGAGAACTTGATACTAGTGATACAGTTACTTACTACAAAAACCTATAAGGATCAACACAGAAAGCAAAATAAAAATTGTTGAAATAGAAAATGACAAGACACAGAAGCAAGATGCAATCTCAACCCTCCAGTCCACCCAGAACTAAGTCCAAGAGACAATGAGATAGAGGAAAATAGAGGCACATGCCCGAAATATCTGAAATGATAGCAACTGAAATAAAGAAACAAATTTATGAGGTTAGAGGGAATCAGATCATAAATAATCTCCCAGATAAAAAAGTGAACATTTATAAAAGAATTGCTCATAAAATGTAGAACACAGATAGATAGAAAATAGATGAAAGCAAGAGGACTGAAACCATGAGATATCAATATAGGAAAAATAGAAGGCACAAAACAGATTCAAACAGATATTCAGGAAATTAAAAATTCCATTGAAAGCTGGCAAAATTTCCTGAATGAAATAGAAGATAGACTTTTAGATGTTAAAAACGGGATCGTGACTAGCAATCAGAAAGATAAAGATCTCTTAAAAATAACGAGATCAAGAAATAACAACTCAATAGCTGTAAGACAATGCAAGGACAAACAATATAAGACTGATAGATGTCAATGAAGAAAGCAAAAGAACACAAATGATATAAAAAACACCATTTGCAGAAATTTTAGTAGAAAATTTCTCACACATGAGGCCAGAAACTGACATACATATAAGTGAGGCTTGTAGAACTCCAGGTAGCCATAACCAAAATAAATCTACACCCAGACATATAATAATCAAGATCCCAGAAATTCAGCACAAGAACAGAATATTAAAAGTTGTTAGAGAAAAGAAACAGATTACGTATAAAGGAAAGCCCACAAGAATCATAGCAGAATTCTCAACACAAACCTTCAAATTAAGAAGAGCTTAGAGAGAAGTATTTCACATTCTGAAAGACAGCAACTTCCAACCCAGATTGATATACCCTGTGCTATGGTTTATAAATTGTGTCAACTTGAGAAGTCTAGAAGCTTAATTAAGTAACTCAGGGGCTCTACATCCTGGGATGTAGAGCACATGCAGTTACCTGTTCATTGGGTCAATTTGAGAAGGTCAGAAGTTTAATTGAGAGACTCAGCAGGGAGCCAGGGTTCTTGCTTTGTAAATATCTTCATCCTGTGCAAAGGGAGGCAAGGAGATTTGTGAAGCTACAGCCACCCTGGAGGGAGGGGGTGGCCTATGTGCAATATAAAGGAGGAGAAGAGACTTGCTCTTGCCCTTTTTGGCTCTGGCTGCCTTTGCTTTCAGCTACCTTGAAGCGTTGTCCCTGTGCCATGCCACCCTGCCTTGGAGCTAACTGGTTATGGACTGAAACCTCCAAAAACTGTAAACTAAATAAACCTTTCCTTCCCTAATTTTGAGTGTCAGGTGTTTTGTCTCAGCAACAGGAGGAAAGTAACCAAGACACCCTGCAAAACAGTCTTTCAAAATTAATGGAGAAATAAGAAACTTCCACGACAAAGAATAACTATAGAAATTCATGACCACCAAACCAACCCTACAAAGAGTAAATTTGTATAAAGTTATTCTACAGTCTGAAACAGATTCCAGACAAAGATAAAAATGACCATAATTCCAATAACAACAACAGAAAGAAACCACCAATCAGGACAAGCAATTAAACTCAGGGAAAGGGCAGGGACCTGACATCAGAAATATAACATGAAAAAGGTAAGCCAACACATATCGTATTTAACCATCAATACAAATGGCCTCAATTCACCAATCAAAAGAAATAGACTGCAGAATAGACCTAGAAACAAAATACATAAATATGCTGTATACAAGAAACATTTAATTCAAAGAGAAACTAATAGACTGAAAGTAAAAGGATAGAAAACAATACTCCCTGCAACAGGAACTCAGAAAAAAGCAGGGGTAGCTATTATGTTTGCAGACAATGTGAACTTCAAACCGAAAATGATCAAAAGAGATAAAGAAGGTCACTACATACTTGTTAGGGGAAAACTTCAAGAGGAAAAGATGACAATCATAAATATGTATGCACCAAATATGGGAGCACTCACATATGTAAGACAAATATTAATAGACATGAAAAATCAAATAAGCAATAACACAATTGTAACAGGGTAACTTAATACCCCATTGTCACAAAGACACTGATCAACTAGATAAAAATCAGCTAAGAAATAACAGAACTGAAACAAACCTGTGAACAAATGGATTTAAAAGAGGTTTATGGAGTGTTCCAGCCAGCATCAGAATACATATTCTTCTTAGCAGAACATGAGATGTTCCATAAAATAGACTATTATGGTTGATACACTGTGTCAGTTTGAGAAGTTTAGAAGTTTAACTGAGAGACTCAGCAGGGAACCAGGATCCTTACTTTGTAAATGTCCTCATCCTGTGAAAGAGAAGGGCACAGAGATTTTGTGAGTGTTGCACCCACCCTGGGAGGAGTGGTCTGTGCACAATATAAGGGAGGAGAAGAGGCTTTTTGCCACCTTTTGCTCTGGCTGCTTTTTCTGGCTGTTGCCTTGAAGTGTTGCCCTGGTCATGTCACCTTGCCTTGGAGCCAGCTGATAATGGACTGAAATCACCACAAACAGTGAGATAAATAAACTTTTCCTTCCTTCATTTTGGTATTTCATCCCAGCAGTGAAAGAAAAGTAAGCAAAACAGAATTTGGTACCAGGCGTGGGTTGTTGCTGTGTCTATACCTGACCAGGTGGTTTAAGAGCCTTTAGGAATGGCTTATGGGAAGAATTTATAAAGGTTTGGAGATGTCACCTGAAAGAGTAACCCTGGAACAGCTTAGGCTATTCTGTATGGGAGATTCTGGTCAGGGCTCAGAAAACCAGAAGGCTGATAGAAATCCTGCTGGTAAAGACCAGGTTTGGGAGGTTCCTGCTGGGAAGAAGGACTGCACTGGTTGTTGGCATCTAGATGGTACATGTTATGACTTGGCAAAAAGTTTGTCTACCTTTTGCTTGTGTTCAGAGACTTTGTCAGAGACTAAGTTTAAGGATGATGGACTAATTAATCTGGCAGAAGACATTTCAAGGCAGTCAGATGTTGAAGTGGTAGCATGGCTAGTTTTGGGGGCTTTTAGCCAGATTTATGTAGTGAATCAAGAGCAGGATGATTTAAAATGTTGTGAGTTTGTCCAGAAAGAAAGCTCCAATAAAGCTGTGGACTACAAAGATAGAGCTGAGGAGATCTCAGTTGTTGGAAAGGATCAGGAGAACAGAAAAGACAGCCTGCAGGCATCATGGGAAGAGGCAGCGTGTCTCCACCTTTTGCCTCAAAACTGCAAAAGAGAAAGACTTCACTTGGAGGAGAAAGCTGCAGAACGCCATGTTCCAGAATGGTGGCAGGGGCCATGTGTGGTTCCAAAGTGGTGGCAGCCACGTCAGGTTCCAGAAGGAGGTGACATAGAGAATCTGTTCCTCAGAATCAGGTTCAGAGCCCTCAGCAATCCAGGCACTCGACCCCTACAACCAAGAGAGAGGAGAGCCTGGCTACTGCTCCAGCTGGCAGCAGACTTTGGCAGCCTTCACATGGCGCTCATTTTTGGCAAATGGAGAATTGGGGAGTTATGAGGTTAAAAAGGCTCCCACCCCAGTTTCAGAGGGTCTGAGAGCCCAGGCAGTGTGCCCCTGAGAGGACAGTGTGTGGACCTGTGAGTGTGAAGACAAAGGTGCAGTGGAGAACCCAGAAGTATGGAAAAGCCAGGGATGTGGATTGTCTAATGTAAGCTTCAAGGAGAGAGCAAAGTGGGCCTACGAGAAACGCTGTGGGAGCTAAAACCACCAGAAGTGCCATGGGGGTGGAGCCACACAAGCCTTTGGGGCTCACAATTTGCCACAGATGTCTTCAGATGCTGGAAGTGCAACTACAGAACTTAACCTTTGCCCTGCTGGATTTTGTCCTTGTTTTGGTTCCAAGGTTTTATATACCCATTTGTACCTTTTGGAATAGAAGTGTTTATTTTGTGCCATTGCATGTTGGAGGTGTTTAACCTTGTTTTCATTTGTACAGAGACTTGCAGTTAAGGTTTGCTTACATCTTGGAGGAGACTTGGGACATAGACTTTTCAGCAATGCTGCAACTGTTAAGACTTTGGCCATTCTTGCAGATGGACTAAAGGCCTTTTGCACAAAGGGATGTATATGAGTCTTTCAGAGTCCAGGAACAAAAGTGTTATGTTTATAACATAATATAATGTTGATAAACTTAATGCTGGTTTTAAGAATTGTTGAACTGTGTTATAATGTTCAAGTTGCAAAATGTTAGTAATAAGCATGTCTTTGTATCTGGAGACTGGGTTAAAGAAATATGTCTGATTGCTACGTTGACAAGGGGTGGATTGTTATGGTTGATACACTGTGTCAGTTTGAGAAGTTTAGAAGTTTAACTGAGAGACTCAGCAGGGAGCCAGGATCCTTATTTTGTAAATATTCTCATCCTGTGCAAGAGGAGGGCACAGAGATTTTGTGAGTGCTACACCTGCCCTAAAGAGTGGGGATAACCTCTGTACAATATAAGGGAGGAGAAGAGGCTTGTTACCCCCTTTTGCTCTGGCTGCTTTTTCTGGCTATTCCCTTGAAGTGTTGCCCTAGTGACATGCCACCTTGCCTTTGAGCCAGCTGATAATGGACTGAAATCAACACAAACAGTGAGCTAAATAAACTTTTCCTTCCTTCATTTTGGGTGATGAGTATTTTGTCCCAGCAATGAGACAAAAGGAACCAAGACTTAGGCTGCATAATAGCCCATAGGGAATACTTAAGTAAATGCAAAGGAACTGAAATTTTCCCACATTTATTAACTGACCATAGTGTAATAAAATTGGAAATTAATGACATAATAAACTGCAAAACCTACATAAACACATGGAAATTAAAGAATACCCTCCTAAACAACCAATGAGTCACATGTGCAATTAAAGAAGTTAAACAATATCTACAATAAAAAAATGCAAATACAACATACAGGAACCTGTGGAATGCAATGAAAGCAGTCCTAAAAGGTAAATTTATTGTGGTGAATTCTCAGTTCAGGAAAACAGAACAAGCACAAATAAACTAATGCTGCACCCCAAACTTCTAGAAAGAAGAAGAGTAAACCAAGCCCAAAGCCAATATAAGGGATGAAATTATAAATAACAGAGCAGAAATTAACACAATCAAGACTAAGAAAACAATACAAAGAATTTATGAATTGAAGAGTTGGTTCCTTCAAAAAAACATAAAATTGATAGTCCCCTAGCCAACCTTATTGTAAAAAGGAAATGAAAACTCAAATTCATGAAAGGAGGAATGAAAAGGGTGAAATTGCTACAGATCCTGTGGAAATCCAGAAGATCATCAATATCTACTTTTTTTTTTTTTGTGGCACCAAGGATCGAACTTACAACCTCACAACTGCCAGGGAGGTGCTTAAGCCACTGAGCCAGACTCCTGGCCCTAGGTTTTGAGATAGGGTCACACTATGTAGCTCAGGCCAGCCTCGTGCTCAGGTTGTAGCCCAAGCGGGCCTAGAACTCACAATGCTCCTCCTACCTCAGCCTCCTGAGTGCTGGGATTAAAGGTATGCACCACCATACCAGGCACATCAGTATCTACTTTGAAAATCTTTCTTCACATAAGATAGAAAACGGAAGAAATGGACAGATTCCTAGAAATGTATGGATAACCTAAGTTGAATAAGAAGATATATAAATTCCCAATAACTCAATAGCAGTTGATGAAATTGAAAATGTAATTAAAAAGTTACCATCAAAGCCCAGGTCCTCATGGATTCACAGCTAAATTCAATAAGAAACTTACAGGGGACTTAATGCCAATTCCTCAATCACGTTAGTGAAATAGAAAGGGAAGCAATTCTTCCCAACTGATTCAGGGAGGTAAGTATTACACTGATACCAAAAAAGGAAGACCCAATCAAAGAAGAGAACAACAGGTCAATCACCCTAATGAACATACATGAAAATTCCTCAGTAATATAATAACAAACAGAATGTAAATCATCAACGAGATTATACAACGTGACCAAGTGGAATTCATCCCAAGAATGTAGGGATGGTTCAACAAATGCAGATCAGTAAATACAATAAAACATATTAATAGAACCAAAACCAGAATCTACACAATTATCTCAATAAGTGACGAAAAGTTTTTGATAAAGTCCAACACTTGTTCATGATAAAAATCCTACAGAAAATAAATAAATCTGTATCTCAATCTCTTAAAACTCTTATATGACAAACCAACAGCAAACATCATACTAAATGTACAAAACAGAAAACTTTCAGTCTAAAATCAGGAATGAGATGAGAATGTCCACTATTACCACTCCTATTCAATACAGTTCGAGAAACACTAGCCAGCAATTAGACAAGAGAGAGAAATAACAAGAATAAGGATAGTAAAGGAAGAAGTTAAATTATCATTATTTGCAGAAGATATGATGCTCTACATAGAAAACCCCAAAGACAAGACTTCCAGAATAAATAAACTAATACAGTAGCGCAGCTGGATACAAAGTCAACACTCAGAAATCAATGACATTCCTGTACATATGCAACCAACTCACTGTGACAGAAATGAGGGAAATCACATCCTTTGTGACAGCATCCAAAAAAGGAAATACTTAAGAATCAGTCCAAGAAAGGAAGTAATAGATCTATATATGGAACATCACACTAGTCTGACAAAGGAGATCAATGAGGATATTAGAAAATGTAAATATATCTTTACTCACAGATAGGAACAACTGACATAGTGGAAATGGCCCTACTCTCCAAACTACTACTCAGATTTAATGCAATTTCAGTCAAACTACCATTAGCATACCTCACAGATCTAGAGAGAATATTCCTGAAATACATTTGGAAACAAAAGAGACCTAGAATAGCAAAGGTAATCCTGGGCAACAAAGGCAAGATAGGAGGCATCATAATCCCTGACTTGAAACTATAATACAAAGCTACTGTAATAACATCAGCATGGTATAGGGGGAAAAAAAAACAAAACAAAGGATCAGTGGAATAGAATAGAAGATGCAGACACAGCTACAAACAAACTCAGTTACCTTATCTTTGACAAAGTGACTAAACAAGTTCACTGGAAGAAAGATAGCCTGTTTAATAAATGGTGCTAGAAAAACTGGTTTTTTACATGCAGAAGATTAAAAATAGACCCATGTATACCTCCATGTACTAAACTAAAGTTGAAATGGATCAAAGATCTAAATATTAAAGCCAAAACACTAAATGTACCAGAAGAGAAAATAGGTAGAAATCTTGAAGACTTAGGGGTAGACAGAGAATTCATGAACAAAAAGCAAACTGCACAGGAAGTATGTCAAAGAATCAATAACTGGGATGTCACTGCATTAAAACAATTTTGCACATCAAAATAAAAATCAGCAACAGAGTAAAAAAGACTAACAAAGTAGGAAAAAATTTAGCCAAGCATCCCTCAGCCAAAGGAATTCTATCTAGAACATGTAACGAATTTGAAAAAATCAGGTCCCCCAAATTCAAAGACCCAATCCAAAAAATGGGCATTTGAGATGAATACACACTTCTCAGATGAAGAAACACAAATGGCAAATGAATACATGAAATAATGTTCAACATCATTTGTCATTTGAAGAGAGCAATTTGAAACAACCCTGAGATTCTATCTCACCCCATAAAGAATGACTACCATCATTTGTCAACCAATAACAAAAGGTGGACGACTGTGGGGAGAAAGGAACCCTTCTCCACTATTGGTGAGAGTGTCGACTGGTACAACCACTGTGGAAATCAGTGTAGAGATGATTAGAGGTACCATTCAACCCAGCTATTTCCTTCTGGGTATATTTCCAGAAGAATTAAAAACACCTTACCACAGCAATATATGCATACCCACATATATGAGATAGCTAAGATAATTATACTGCTAATTTCTGTTAGCCCTTTGAAAGAAGTTTGTACATATATTGTTTGATCAAATTTGTATACCTGTATCTTGTAGTCTGAGCAACTACTTTGAAGATAGCAATATGCGATATATTAACCATTGCTAATTTCCTATTATCTTGTTTTGATATTCTGTATCATTGTTTTTGTTTTCCTCTCTTTAAAAGAAAAAAAAGGAAAAAAGATATTGAGATTAGACTTTTCTCTGCTAAGTTGCAATAAATACTAATGTGCTTGTTTCATCATTTTAAGAATAAAAAATAAAGACATGAAATCACACGTTATAAGAGCCGTGAATTTGCTCTGACTTGTAAAGTTTTATCAGTCAATGCAAACAACTTGCATATAAGAAGGTACGTGGTGAAGTGGTTTGATGGAAAAACACGCTGAGCACCACAATAACGGAGTCTATTTTAAATATTTTTCTCTATAAAATATTTTTTTACTAACAGTTTCATCCAAACTATAATGCACAGAAGTCTAACGCTATTTCTCTTTTTTGACTTCAAATGTAGCAACAATATCAACAGCAGTATCATCAGACCCCTGAGATTCCATTCACAATCACTGTATATCAACTACAGTGCTCTCTTGGTGGTGAAATGACAAATAGTTTGTATTTTATCTTTTGCTCTTCTGTGTTTTCCAAATTTTATTGTATTAGTTCTGCCTGCACTTTAGCAAAAAAATATTGTAAATAAAGCTAAAGCCACCTGCGTCTGCATCTCTCATCCCGAGTCCTAGTCTCTGTATCTTTCTGTAGAAGTACAATGTACAAAACTTGTGTGAGTTTCCATTATGTTTCTTGATTGTGTGTGTATATGAGAGACAGAGAGAGAAAGCAAAATTATGAGAGTATGGCATATGTTATTTTTATGTTTCTTTTAAATATTAACCGTTGTACTGCAATTCATTTTTTAGATTGTTGTTTAGCCCTCTGTTATTTTTCCTAACTGTATATCCTATTGCAGTTATTTTTCTTCAGTGCATAGTATTTCACTATTCTATATTTTTATGTTTTGGGGCACCATTTTTTGAGTGTTTTATACAGTATAGAATAGTTGGTTTAAAGGAGCATGATTTGCAACTGTCTGCTGCTGAGTTTTCTGTCAAATTATTCTACCATTCTGTACTTACAGATCCGAATTTTTTTTTAATCCAGGAACTTTTCTTATATTTTTAAGATACTTTAGTCAATATAAGACATATTAATTCCTTTGAAACAAGTTTGTCTCAAATTGCTACAGATTTTTGGGGTATTTTAATATTTTTGGACCCTTGAGTTCTTCTTTAGCGAATCAACTATTGTTAAATATTTTAGTTTCCTTCTGCCAGGATATATGTGCATTCTCATGTTAAGCTCAGAAGTACTAATGGATAATAATTATTTATCTTTTACCAAGTGTCATATACCATTTTGTAGTTAGCCCAGGTTTAACTTTTAATCTTGTTTATGGTGACTATAGAGAAACTGAATACAGAGTTTTTGATATGATGAAATTTGTCAACTTTTATTTTGTATTTTAGAAGATTTACTTCTGTCATGAATTCAAGAAATCTTCCATCGACATATGTAGGATATAGCTCTCCTACATTTTCTTGTGGTAGTTTTCAGTTTTGTTTTCCATACTGAGTTACTTCCTCCATTTGGAAATATTTTATAGCCTGAGATCAAGACAAAAATTTTTTTCTTTATAGAAATACTATAATACTAGTATTCTCTAATTGATTTGTAATTTTTGCTGCAACAAGATCCCATTTTTACTAGGTGTATTTCTAATGTCCTGTTTCTGTTCCACTGGTGTAGTTTCCTTTTTGTCCTGAGCTATAATTACAATAACTTGTGATACCTGGCAAAATGCAGCCTTACATTATTCTTTGTTTTACTTTTAATCCAGAATTATACTTACTACTTTTATCTCAGCTTTATGAAATTTAGGATGAGTTCATCCAAGAGTGACAAAAAAAAATTGTCTTGGGGTTTACACAGGAATTGAATTGTACTGATAAATAAATTAGGAAAATATTGACTTTTATGGCATTAAGTCTTGTATTTAAGAATCCGTATACTACTTACAAAACTTCATAAAATTCAAAACTTCATAAAATTTTTTATTCTATAAATAACCCACATACACCTGCCAGTTGGTTCCACTTGCATATTTTGCTGCGTATTCTTACTAGTTTTAAGGCTTACAGAATACCTCATGTATTCTTTACTCAATCAGAGTCTGAAAATATCTATGGTATCTGTCCTCTTTAAAGTAGTTTTGTCTTATCTTACTGTGTTGCCTGCGTGCAGATGTGCAAAGAATGGAATTGATGTAGAATGGGAAAAAAATCTCTTTTGAACATTAAATGTCCTTGAAAAAGTATTTCTTTCAGACCTTTAGGCATAAACCCTACTAATTCCAACTATTTGTTTCTGATTTTGTCTGGACTCCACACAAAAGATTTCATATTGTTATCTAGAAAGGCCAGATTCAATGCTCTGAAAGTCTGCTTTTACTTGTACTTAATGTTTTGCTTCATTGGCTCATATCATCACACTTCCTAACCACAGTCCTTGCTCAAAATGTTGATTTCTCATGTTGCTCTTTAAAACAGTCTATCCATTGAAAAGTCACCAACTGAATTTATCATTCAGTTGCTGCATATGTTGAGTGGTTAATATCATATAAAGCATGCATACAACAATGAAGTTATTATTACTTTATTAATCTTCAACCTCCAGGAATTAGCAGCTTTCCTCAGAGGCCTTATTTTATTTGTAAATAAAGAATTTGTGGGTATTCATTTACTTATGTATAACACATTCTTCATTTCTTCAATTTTTATTTTTATTAGTGTATATTTGCAATACATAGTGATTGCATTCCTCACAAGAAGTCGGTACATGTACACAATGAGTTTTAATTCTTTTTACTTTTACTTCCTCATCCCCTCCCCACCTTTTCTCCTCCTTCCATCTCTAAGTCTTTTTCCTTTTCCAACAGATATAGCTCATGTTCTATTATCTCTTTTATTTTGCACTTTATTTATACTTCGAGTTTTTCATGTAACAGAAACCATGTGGTATTTAAGCTTGTGTGTATGGCTCATTTTACTGAATATTATGGTCTTAAGGCGCATCCACTTTCGTACAAATACCTCAAGTTTGTCTCTTTTTGTAGCAAGGTACTGCTCCATTGTGTATGAATACCACACTTTCTTTATCCATTCATTTGCTGATGGACATATAGACTGCTTTCAAGATTTAGCTCTTATGAGCTGTGCTGCAATAAACATGGCTATGCATGCTTAACCTAAAATTTCATGATGCTCCTCATCTCTTTCACATTGCATCATATTAATTATAATTAACTTTTAATTCTAAATGTTCCAATCTTAGA
>RJWM01004886.1:61562-97089 GCA_004363535.1 Dasyprocta punctata
GTCAACTTGAAACATTTAGAGGCCTAACTAAAAGAGCTTAGGAATTCTACACCCTAGGGTGTAGAAGACCCGCCCTACGGTGGGTCATCACCAAGATGGTATAAAGAGAAGGAGGAAGGACAATTCCATTCCATTCCTTGGAGGAGCTCCAGTCTTTGCCTTTGGTTTGGACATCGTCTCCTGGCTTCCAGCGTAGACTCTTCTGCTTTCCGGCGTAGACTCTTCAGCCCTCCAGCGAAGACCTTTCAGCTCTCCATCGCAGACCCATCAGCCTGCTGGTGCAGACTTGCACAGAACACTGGTGTGAACCCCAGACCTTGGATAGAGTCCTTCGGCCTCCAGCATGCAAACAACTTCCGCACGCTTCCTCATCCGACTCTGTGGCTGACCATCATAAGCCTATCCTGTAATTTCTATACCTTTGTATATCTTTGTAATTTCTGTTTCCTCTAGTAAACCCTAACTGATACAGATGCTCACCAAGAATACAAGGAAGAATGAATTTGTATGATCTTCTTTTCCTCGGTGGTTTAGATAAAGGTAGCCTCTCCACACACTCTTGCATATTTTCATTCCAGCAGTGCACACGGGCAGGCTGAAACAATAACCACTCATAACTTTTCTTAGTCAGTTTTCTTTTGAGACATACTTCACATGGAAGCCTCCCACAATTAATATAGTGTATCTCTCTAATTTGGTTTTACTTTCCTTCCACTTTTCATCAGTGCTTTTAGACTAGTGAGATAATTTTGCACTAGTATCCACCAAACCAGATCTGTTTCACAGATCAGTTGGAGTTACCACAAGACACTGCACCCGTCTTACTTGTCCCACTCTTAATCCTTTTCTCGTGCCACAGCTTCTAAATCCACACTCTTTCACAGACACTGTAGATTTCTCTTTGGGTTTTTATAACACTTTTAATATTTGTAAAACCCAGGAAAGAATCTGAGATGGTCTTTATGTTACTTGAGGGGTTGATGGATTAATTAGTGCATCTGCTCACTTACTAGTGACCCATTCAGATAATAGCCACTATTTCCTCTCCTGCTTCTTTTTCAGACCATTTTTAATTAACTATCTGAAAAGTTCCAACCCCTTTAATTGTGTAGAGGCTTCTCGATCCCTTTTCATTGGTATTATTTCTTCTTTTTCTAAATAATCAAAAAACTTTTTTCCTTTCAAGCTCATTGGTAAGAGCTAAGCTTGTAGATTCCCAATAGTCTCTTTTGCGTCACTGAGTTCACTGTACTGGCTGCTGCAATTAAGAGGAGGAAAATTGAAAGGACTTGCAAGGTTCCACAGAGTCTGCTCACACAGAGCTTGTAATAGAGGTAACAGTGCCTCAGGAGAAAGAAAACTCAGGTAAACCTGGAGAGGGCCAGCAACTTCCAGACGCAGGTCCAGGGTCCTTTGTCATACAGAATGTTTCATCTCCAGCTTGGCAGCCATTGGATGCACACGAAGATCCCACAGTCTCAAGGAAGCAAAAACACAAACTTACTGATGGGTTTTTCTGTACCCTTCTAGGCATAAAATCAAGTTATACACAAATAATCACTCTACACTTTTTCTCCAAATAATATAGAGAAGTCAGTGCAGAGTGACTCCAGGGAAGGTTTGAACTTAATGTAACACACTTTCTATCACTAGTTAGTACATGTAATGCCTGTCTTGGTCAAGGGTTAGCAGCACATTTCTGAGTCCCTCCCAGTAAACAGTCTTTCACAGATCAGCCACAAGTTAACTCTATATTTATCCATATTGTTTACAACTTGTTGCCCTTTTACTATGTCACTTTAGAAATAACACAGTAGAAGGACACATTGTTTACAATTTCAGCTTTCCTCCCCCATCCCCACTTAAAATAATACAATTGAATGAAAGAATATAGACTATGTAATTGATTTTTTGAAAGATTTTCAGGCTTTGTTTAAGGCTTAAAGATGGTTTTACTTTCTAATATGTATTGTGTGTTTGAGAATGACATGTGGGTACATTTGGGCAGTGTATAGATGTAAATCTGCCTTAAACCAATGTGTGTTAAGATCATCATAAAACCTTCTAAAACGTTATTATTCTATTTTACCTATCAATTAGCAAAATAGATTTGTTAAAGAGATTTTCATTATTCTGTCATATATTTGAAGGCATGATGTTCTATTGATTCAGGTTTTAATAACATTCTGTTAAATTTAACTTTTTTAATGTACTTCATTATTGTCCCATGAAGCCTATTTCATTCAGTTTTACCATCAGTATTTTCACATTTTATCCTCACATATTTTACTAATTTTTTTTAGTATTTGTTTTTATATTTTTAAGTTTATTTGCTTTTTAAAAGTCCTATAGCTCTAGTTTCAAAAAGTCAATATTGGATTAACTTGAATTATTTTGACTATTTATTTAAATAATTTCATGTTATTTTTATTCTATTTTATTTTTTCTCTTCCTTTCCTGATTTTTCCTCTGCTTACTTTAATTTTCATTTATTGTATTCGTTTGATTGGTAAATATTTTCCTTTACTGTTCTAGAAATTATATGCAAGTTATTTTTTTAATTCCAAGCTAACAAAAATAAGCACATACAATTAATCAAGGCTTCTCCCTTTCTCCTATCACTTTAAGTCTGACCACTGCCCTTTCTATTTTAAATGTTGATAGGGGGTGCCACCTCCCAAAGGGATATAAGTCCCATTGATTAGAAGGGACCCTCCTTTTCATGCTTCCATAATCCAACTATATTCCCATTTAATTCTCAGTGGATACATTATGAGAACTCATCTGGGTAAACCATAATACAACATGGTCACATTAATGCTCTGACTGTTCTTTGTGATATAGCCAGCTCGTGAAGGCATTTCACTCTGCATTTATCCGATGAATGCCTTAATGTACACATGGCTCATAGCACTGTATTCAGGTGCGTATTTCACACAAGAATGCACCTTTCTCTTCTCGTCCATCAGATCCTTTATAGTTCCTGAGACAATGTAATAACTAATAATGTGATAGTTCTCTTAAAAATTTTTCAGCTTTTAGACATCACTTCCTATAATAGGCAATAATGCATTAAAAAGAAAGAATAAATTCTTTGTGTCAAGATAATACTATTACCTTTTGTGTAGTAGCCATACTGCCTGCATTTTACTGACTCGCTTATTCCCTGTATGTTACTGAATTTAGATCTGGAAAGTGATGCACTTGATTCAGTATTTTAACACAACAATGTATCCAACATAAGTCATTTCCAGGAAAAATGAAAGTGAAAACTTACAAGAAGAAATTTACAATTTTAATGATCAAATATAAATACTGTATATCTGAAAGTATGATCTTGTTCACCTACAAATATTCTATGCTAAGTGTTATAGCCAGACTGGTTAAAAGCACAGTTTTGAAACCAATGGTTTAAAGTAATCATTTCATCAATAATATATTCAGAAACACTCCAGTTTTCGAAGTTTTATACATTATCTTTTCTAAAGTGGGGCTTAAAATCAAAGTTATTTGTCAGAATTTGTAGTTCTACATTTCACCTTTGGGGGTGTCAATATGCTAGTTGTTGTTCACTGTGCTAACTCAGCACCTAATTTATATATTATCTTCTTAATTGTTTTAGAGTGTCAATTGTATTGTTGAATAATTCAATATTAGAAGAACAAAATTGTCCTATAACATTTGAAATGCAGCCTTACTTGGAAGAGGGTCAACTGATTTTACTATTGCTAATAGGGAGCTTTTGAGCTATTTTTCTCCTCTTTGAACAAAAATCTGATAACTCATATAGGATGCATTTGATTGAAAACATTGTTGGTTAATTTTTCAAGTAATTATGACTTATTATGAGTTAAAGAAAGGTAAACAATATATTTTAAAAAGTATTTTTGTGCACAGCATTAAATGCTTGTGGTAAATGTAACATAAACTATGTCTTAGACTTCAGTATATTTATTTAGAGTTTTCCTGGAACAAAGAACCTAAATACATGAGAAGTTAACAACAATGGAAAAATATGAAAGGAAATACCAGTTGACAGCAGTTAATGTCATTTGATTAGTCAACAAGGGAGTGATATAGACACAAATTGGCATTAGTTCAAAGGGAGGTAAAGCTTAAAAAGAAAATTCTTTAAAGGATGATTATGCCCTGAAACTGCAAGCTATTTACATGTCTAGATAGTTTGAGAATAATGAAAGACAATTTACTTTAGCTAAAATATGTTAGCCTTTGCCTGGTAACTGGTAATGAAACAACTTAGTTTGAAAAGTACAGTTCATCAATAATTGATGTATAAATATTCTAGTCTTTCAACTTTGTATCTGAATTATTTTTGGTTCATTAACTCTATCTAAAAGTCATTTATTTTAATATGCATTTGGGTGATCGTATTTGAATTGTAAATACTTTCACTTACTTTTTTCTTTCTTGTTTTAGTTTATTTGTAAAACAATGTAACAGCAAGATAAAAAATATTCATCTGCACTTGGATGTCACCACACAGCCACAAGAGAGGAGGTAAGATATATTCGTTTTGTGAGAATACCTTAAAAACATTGAACATTGTCATCTGAAATGTGTAATTAAATCTTGACATGGTTGTATATGAGCAAACACATTTAAACAAGATCATGTTTTTATACAGTTGAACATTAGTGAGATTTTAATCAAATTTGATTTAATACAGACAATTCTAGGCCTCAGTGCCTAGAATGGAGCTTTTGTTTCACAGAAGGAAAAAAAAAATGAATAGCCTGGCAGAAATAACAGTGTCTGAATGGCCATATTACCAAATGTAGTGTTTGAATTCAGTCCAATTCCTGTCAAAATACCAATGGCATTCCCCATAGAACTAGAAAAAAACACTAGAATTCATTGGAAATGCAAAAACTCAAAATAGCCAAACTAATCCTACACAAAAGCAAGGCTGGAGGCATCACTATACGCAATTTCAAACTATACTACAAAGCCATAGTAACAAAAGTACCATGGAACTGGTACAAAAATAAACAGGTAGACTAATGGAACAATAGATGACACAGAAACAAAGCCACACAACTGCAAACATCTAATTCTGCACCACAGAGCCAAAAATATACATTGGAGGAAAGGCTAGCCTCTTTAACAAATGATACTGGGAAAATTGGATATCTACTTGTAGAAGACTCAGTGAAACTAGATCCTTATCTTTTGTCCTGTATAAAAATCATTTCAAATAGATTAAAGACCCAGGTATAGGACTGGAAATTTTAAAACTGGCAACAGAAAACATAAAGGAAGCACTTTAATTCCTAGGCACAAGCAAAGACTTCCTGAAGAAGACTCCAATGGCACAGGAAGTAGTAGAAAGAATCAGTAAATGGGACTACATCAAATTAAAGTCTCTGCATAGCAAAAGAAACAACAGAGTGGAGGCAGCCTATAGAATGGGAGAAAATATTTACCAGCTACTCATCTGACAGAGGATTAATATCTAAAGTATATCAAGAGCTCAAAAGTCTTGACACCAAAAATATTAAATATCCTAATTAATAAATGGGCAAATGAATGGCAAGACGCATTTCAAAAGAAATATGTATGGCCAATAAGTATAGGAAAAAATGTTCAGTATCCTTAATCATTAAGGAAATGTAAACCAAAACTGCAGTACTATTGCATTCATGATGATACCCAGTCAAAATGGCTATCATCAAGCACATAAAAAAAACAATTAATGGTGGCAAGGATGGGAGGGTAGTGAGGGAGAGGATGCATATTAATCCAGCTGCTGTAGAAATCAGTATGTAGGATCCACAGAAAACTAAAACTAGAACTACCATTCGATGGGGAGATCACACTCCTTGCTATGTATGCAAAGGAATGAAAGTTGACACCCTATAGTGATATCTACATAACATGCTTACTGTGGCAGAAGTCACAATAGCCAAGGTATGGAACCAGCCTAGATGCCTATAGACAGGAGAATGGATGAAACAGTGTGGCAGATATTCACAATGGAGTGTTACTCAGCCATGAGGAATGGCAAAATCCTGTCATTTACAGGAGAATGGGTGCAACTGGAGACCATTTTTTGAGTGAAATAAGCCACACTCAAAAAATATTATATGTTCTCATTAATATGTGGAATATAAAAAAAAAAACAAAGACAAGAAAGAAGAAAAGAGACTAGTATTCGATAAGAGAAAGGGAGTAAGAGAAGTGGGGGTAAAGGTGGGTAATAGAGGAGATGGACATGAACAAAACGTTTTTATACACATTGATCCCCCAAAAGAAAAAAAGTGTACGAGAGGAATTCATGTGGAAACCAAAGTGTACAGCTGGTAAGTAACTTGCCACAGTCTTATAGTTAGTAGGTTATTATAAACTCATATTTGTATGACTCTAACTTGTATGTTCTCTCCATTCTACCATTGTAGTGCATGGGGTTGTTTTGGAAGCAGAATTGAGATAGAGCTTAATTAGAATATTTTATTAAGGCATGTTTTTGGTACCAAAATGTAAGAAAGAAATAGGACTCCAAAACTACTCACTGTGTGCTTAGGAAGCAAAAAGAAAGGAAGACACTCGGATCCTGCAATCCATTCAAAATTAAGCCTCGAGGAATCAAAAGATCTCCCATGGGGCCTCAACTCTTAAAATTTCCAGTGGTCTACCTTGGGGACCAAGTCATTAACACACAGGGTTTGGGGGACACACTGAAGAGTCAAATAATAGTATTCATGCTGGAAATTAACCCTAGTTAATATCAAGTCTACCTGAAGGGACAACGTGTGGTCTTAGGTTGTTTGTAGTAACAGCAGTAGTCAGGGGCAGAGGGTCTGCACTGATTTGCAGTGAGTGCAAGCAGTAAGTTGTTAGTGAGGAGGATGTGGGTGGGTACTTCCATAGTTTCAAAGTGCTTAGAAAAGTCTGGGCATTTAAAATTTAGGGGAAATTAATACAGATGATCCCAGCCCATCTGTAGGATTTCCATTCTTTTTCAGCCCAGGAACATGACTTTAGCATTGCACACACTTGTTGGCAATGTAACACTTTTTGGGCTTGGTTATTTTTTTAGTATGTGTTTGTTGTACATACATCTTACAACCATCTTGGAGAATGAGTACATGTACATAAGACACATTGATTCTTTTTTTTTTCTTAAATTTTCTCTTTCCCTCTCACCTGCCTGTCGTAACCCATGTGGGTCCTGAGGTTCTTGGGGTCAAGGACTGCCAGAGGCTGAGAAAGATAAAGAAAAGATAAAGCTGGGGTCAAGTGGAGCCCTTATCCTCCTGATGGGAGGAAAGGAACAGTTCAAACAATGCACCATGTTTATTTATATACTGGGAAGGATGATGACAATTTCAGCCCCTCTGCCTAGCAACCCATTGCTTGGATTATCTAGGAACTTGGTGTTTTTCTGGGCTGTAGCAACTTCTTCATGTGGCTGACCAGGCACTCCTTATTTTTTGGTAGGGTTATGTCTGGATCATGCCCTAGGTCAATTTCAAACTTCAATGGCTCCCAACACCTGCCTTCCTCCTCCTTTAAATCCTATTTCCTTATTTTCTTTCTTGTTGAGATTATTAATCTTATCTCATGTTTTTATACATAATCTTTACATTCACTGAGGTTATTAGGTCTCTGTACATGCTATATCATTTTTCTATTTATTTTCCCTATTCCTCCCTCTTACCCACAACAGTGATGCATGCATAGTAATGTTTATAGCAGCACAATTCATAATTCATCATACATTAAATCCTGGAAAGAGCTTCTGTATCCATAAACAGACCACTAGATAAAGAAAATGTGGTATCTGAAATGCAAATTAAAACAACACTGAGATTCCATCTCACCCCAGAAAGAATGGCCAAGATCAAGAAATCAACCAACAATGAATGCTGGAGGGGCTGTGGGGAAAAAGGAACTCTTCTCCACTGTTGGTGGGAGTGTAGACTGGTGCAACCACTGTGGAAATCAGTGTGCAGATTCCTCAAGAAGCTAGAATTAGCAGTTCCATTTGACCCAGCTATCCTGCTTCTGGGCATTTTCCCAGGAGAATTGAAAACATGATTCCACAGTGATATTTGTGCATCCATCTTTATAGCAATACAATTTGTAATAACCAGATCTTGGAAACAACCCAAGTGCCCATCAATCAATGAATGGATAAAAAAAAGGTGATATTTTTATACAATGGAATACTACTCAGCTATCAAGAAAGATTTTTATAAGTAAATGGATGTGATTTGAGACCATACTCATAAGTGAAATAAATCAAATTCACATGTGTAAATACCATATTGTCTCCCTAGTATAAGAAACTGAAAAGGTATATATGATCCAAAATGTACAATAAATACTGTATAAGGGTAAGAACTGCTCAAAGAAGAAAAGTAATTGGGATAGGGGAAAGGAGGAAAGAAGGAAGGGAAAAGGAAAAAGACGTAAATTTGTATATATATATATATAAAGAAAATGTGGTATCTGAAATGCAAATTAAAACAACATATATATATATATATATATATATATATATATATATATACACACACACACACAAGACGGCTAAAATGCCTGTACTACTAAATGTATTAGTTATTGGAAAAGAACAGCTAATACTCATATGGTTAGATCAATTTTACATGTCTTATCTGTTAATCTAAGCAACCCTTTTGAAGGTAACAATATGCAATATTACAACCATTGTCAAATTCTTATTATCTTGTTTTATAAGCCTATACTGTTATTGTATTGGATTTGCTGTTGTTTGTTCGTATCTTTGGTCTTTTGTTTTTCTTTTCTGTGTGTTTTTTCTCTTAAATAAAAAAAAAACATGATGTGTATACATATCAGAATACTATTCAGCTACAAAAAAGGACAAATTAGAGAAATTTGTAGAAAATGGATGCACCTGGAAAATACAATGTTGTATGAAATAAATCAGACACATAAGCTTAAATACAGTGTAATATCTTTCATTTGAGTAATGCAAAATATGAACAAACTGCACAACAATGAATGGATAGGAGGAGAACAGGAAATAAATCTCTTGCTAGTGGGAAGAGCTCTAGGAGAACGTGAGCATGACACTTCTTGTATTTAATAATCATATTTCTTTTCTGTTCTCTAGAAGGTTGGCTTGCTGGTTGGTTGTAGTTGTAGTTGTTACTTTTTCCCACCAAGAAGTTCTAGATTTCATGCTTGGTTTACAGTGACCTGTTAATTATTGTTAGCTTTCTGGTGTCTCTTTCTATCTAGAACATCAAGAAAGTTTGCTAATAGCCATACCATTCTAATGATATCATACTATTACTTCTCTCAGATCTTTTAAACCAGATACATCAAATACACTACTGCAATCTGCCACCATTATATAGTGCCAGTTCAGCTTTAGTGAATTTTAACAATTCTGCTGTAATCTCACCATTATGGTTCTGTCACTGACCACTGATTTGGATTCTTTTTTCAGCTCTACATCTCCATCTTACGAGTTTGGACCATTTCTAAGAATACTTTCTATGGCCATACTTATTATGGAGTGCTTTTCAGACCAATGCCTATGGGAGGAATGGAAAAGAAGCAGAATGTTGTGGAATGATAGGTAGAGCTGTGATGCCAACCAGGGATCATCCTCAGAAGATTTTGCAAAGAGCTTTTGGGAGAGTATCTTCCAACATGATCATCTCATAGCAGGTCTCATTATCTAGATCTATGCTACAATGCATCACTAGACTTGAGTTGTGCTCAAAAACAAAAATGCGAGCTGTGGCATTCAGCTTTCTGTAGTTAACCCAGTTCCTGGAGGGACTGTTAGCTGTCGAATGTTTTCCTGAATCCACTTTTTTGCAGATGGATCAGATGCACTTAAAGGTCTGCCCTGGGTAGCATATCGATGTGTCTTTGCATCCTTGACAATACAGGATTTATGTTAGTCACATTGCCTTTGCTGGACACAATACCCGATACCAACAATTTAAAGGAGGAGAGGTTTACTTTGGCTCATTAGTTTAGTCCATAGTAAGTTAACTGGAAGGCAGAAACAGCATGGTGGAAGAGTCTGGGTGAAGAACAACTGCCCATCCAGTGGCATCCAGGAGGGTAAAGGGATGAACTGGGAGATATATCCTTCCAGGTCCTGCCAGGTCCCACTTCTTTATAGTAAACATTCAGCTCTGAACTCATCAGTGGATGAATCCCCACAATGCAGCCACCTTCCAAAATACAGGAAAACTTTAGATCTGAATCATAGCACCATTGATAATTAACATAGATATTCAGCAAAAACAAATATAAATATTATAATCAAAATCATTTGAACAAATCTTGATTACATACTATATGCAAGTCAGTCAGGGAGTATATGCTGATCACCAGCTTGATAAAGAAAACCTCTTCTGTTAGCTTTAAATACATCAGCTTACCTAGAAGAAGAATTTGACAATAGTACCTTTATTTTCATAATTATGAGAAAGAAAGTAATTGCTCTGGACTCCTGCCTTGGTCTGCAGTGGACCCTTTGCTTGATAAATGCCACGTGTAATTCTAGACTAACAATTGTTAACATGGCCTGTAATTCTTTTTTGAATTATCCAGATACTTGTCTTTATCCCTTTATCCCCTTCGAGCATGCAGAGATGCAAGCAAAACAAAACATGGACATTATCCCAGATAATTGAAAACAAAGTTTATTTCTGAATTGATTTGTATGGGGAATTGCCTGAGTAATTTAAGCGCTTGTTGTATTTAGAAGGATTTCAAATAATAGTTTTACTGTCTTTGCTTATTTGTTTTCACTACAATTATACAAACATTTGTTTCAATTTTTATTCTCATCTAACCATAAAAGCACAGGAGATATTATAATAATTGTTCACTTATCAATTATTTTTTACTGTGGGCATCTAAGTCTCAGAATTTTAAAGTAAATCATAAGTTATCCTAGCTAATTCTAAAATGAAGACAAAATTACATTTTCTAAAGTTTAATGAACATAATGAGCATGTTTTACTTCAATTAAGGTGTTTGTAGCAATAATATTGACAGAAACTTGGCAAACTATGAAAGTAACAGTTGTTTTTCCCATGGTACACAGTCACTATAAACATACAATTAAGGATTAATATAATAAAATAAAAATCTGTTTTCTTTTCTGTAAGTATGACATGTTAGGGAACAGCTTCCTAAAATATAAAAATAAATTCCAAGATCTTTTATTCAAGTTAAAACACAGAACTATAATGAATGCAATGAGTATATGCCTTGCCTTAAATTATTTGCCTTTCATTTGACAATGTTGAAGCTTCTTAAATAGATTTCCCGAATTTTTCTAATATGAATATTTAAAAGGGTCTCAGAAAGACTGTAACTTGTACTGAAGATTGAGTAACCAGGGCCATATTTGCATTCACATGAAACACTTAAAAAATGGGGCAACTATTTGTAAAACAATCTCTTCAGTGATGAAGGCTTGTACTCTCTAACATAGGTGGAATAAATGAGATTAGTATTATGATTGCTCTGTCTCGTTGTTGGAGGAATTTTCTAGACTGTGGTGCTGTGAGGAACAACCTGGAGAGCACTCAGGGTCTTGCCAAGTCACTGGGGAGTAAAGGTAGTCACAGTCTGCAGCAGAGTGACTGAGGTGAGAGTCTTGTGCATAGAAAGAAAAACCCAGTGTTTTCGAAGGGTCCATCTGAAATATTCAGTTGAGTAGCGATAAACTCATGTATGTTAGGAAGGTATCATAGGCAAGAAAGAAAGAATTAAAGGAAAAGTAATGAAACTCACACAAGGAAAGGGATATATAAAGGTAAGAAAATGAAATGGATCAAAGCATCGGATCAGCATCTATCTGTCTATCTATCTATCTATCTATCTATCTATCTATCTATCTGTCTATCATCTATCTATAGAGAGAGAGGTTATTGTCCACAAATGTGCAAAAGATTTACTGTAGACAAATACGGATCTTTTTAGAAAATGATGCTAGAACTAGTGGAAATCCCTGTGAAAAATTTGAATATTGATCCATTAACACCAAGAACAAAATACTAACTCAAAATATATCAACAATTTGATTGTAGAACCGAAAAATATAAAAGTTATAGACAATGATATGGGAAAAATCTTTACAAACATTCCTTGATGTTTCTTTGATGTAAATTGGATATCAACAGCAAAAGAAACCACCAAAATTCCATAAACACATGTAAATTAAATAACACCCCACTGAAAAACAAATGGGTCAGATAAAGTTATGGAAAATTTAAACAGTATCTGCAGCTAAATGATAATGCTGATACAACATATCAGAACTTGTGAGACACAATGAAAGCAGTCCTAAGAAGGAAATTTATAGTGGTAAATATTCATATCAGAAGACAGAAAAAACTCAAATAAACAACCTAATGGTGAATCTCAATTGTCTACTAGGAAAAAAAAGAACAAGTCAAGCCCAAATTCTTTGATTTGGTATCAAAATCATGAGTGATCCACAAAATAAAAGAAAAAAACCTTAAACTTCATCAAAATTGTGAAATTCTACTCTTAAGTCTCTTTTAAGAGAATATAAAGACAAACTGCAGTCTTGGAGAAGCCTATACAAATTACGTTTGATAAAACATATCTATGTTGAAAACATGAGGAATCACAAAATGTGACAATAAAAAGTAATAAACAGCCCAATAAAATTAAGTAAGATTCAAACCGACTTTTCACTTCACCATAGACGATGCATGGACAGCATAGAAACAAGAGAAAAGATGTTCATTCAATGTTATTTGTCACGAGTGGTTTTCAAATTAGTATCTACGTGATTCAGATACTTACCTAATTGGATGTTTATAATTAAAAACTCCGATCACTGCAAGTGTTGGTGACAATGCAATAGAAATCAAAGAACGCATCTTGTACAATTGGACAGCTGTTTTACGTTTTTTTATTTTTTAAACCCTAATCCACAGCCTGGGCGTTCCACACCTATGTTTTCAGGAAAGAGGACTGAAAGAATTAAAGGACTGACACTCCAACGCTCTTAGAAACTGCATTTGTAATAGACCCAAACTGGAAACAGCACAAATGTTCGGCAGCAGGTTCTGGGTAAACACCTGTGATATATACATAAGAAAGAATACTTGTTGACAATATGAGGACAAGAACAATTGAAATACTCAAGCCTACGAATATACATTGAAATAATTATGTTGAGAAAGAGATGACATTGTTTACAATTTATATAAAGATATAATAAATACAAAATATCTTTAGTAACAAAGAAGGTCAGCAATTGTTAGGCATAAGAAGCATGACTGAGATGAAGAGAATGATGGATTGTACAAAGGCATCGGGAAGTATTTATGGATGACGGAGATGCACATTATTTTTTAAGTCTGGTGATTTTCCCCCTTTGGTGTTTCAATATGTCTAGACTTATTTTACTCTTTACACATGTGTAGATTATTGAACATCCATTATATATCAGGAAAGTTTAAAAACAAAACTGGCCTCAAAGTTAAATACAGGTATGTCTAAATACTAACTTCAGCACTTCACAGTTTAATGACTTTGAGCCACTTGCTAATACACTCCAAGGTCAATGTTCTTTCTTAAGTGTATTGCGACATATACCTTACAGTTGCGTTGTACGATAAAAATTAGCGAGATATTATTTTACAGTATTGGACAGGTATTTAAATTTTTACAACAAATGCTAAATATACAATGATAGATCCAAATCATGTTATGTCAAAAGCATTATGCTATAGCTTCTTTTTTTAATATTGATTCTAGTATAGCACATCATCCACTGAAGTATTTCACTTGATAGTTCCAAATTAGCAATTAAAATTGACATATTATAGCAATAATATTTAAGGACAAATGCTTAAAACTACTACTGTACAGCCAAAGGAGAGTACAAATTTGATTGATTACATGGTTATACCAGGTATTCCTATAGTTTGATCTGCATTATGGAGAAATTATAGAGATCAAAAAAGAAAATACATCAGTTTCACTTATTAAAACATCTGCTTCACTTTTCCACTTCAGTTCATTAGGATAGAACTGTCCTAACATGGTAAGTTTAATTTTTCCTCATTCTTTGCCAGAGTGAATTAATTTAATTAATATCATTTTATTCAGTGAACCAAATCAATAGAACAACTCATCTAAAAATGCAAACCCAGTGCAGCTTTAATTATTAATAGGAAGCTTTGGGCTGTGAATTAATCTGCATTGTCTCTTCTGTACTTTTCTCAACCTATTTATATAAAAGGCTTCTTTCACCCTAAGAACTTGTTTCCATAAAGAAAAAAATGCAGTATTACCCTTTGATAATTGTTTCTTATTTGTCATTTCAAGTATCTATATGGAGGAAATATATTTCACTAAAAAATCAAGTAAGATGATATGCATAGGAGGTTACAGAAGAGAAGACACCTTCATTGTTGCTGTTGTTGTTGCTATTATTACCATAGTTTTTGCTATTATTACTATTACTACTAATACCATTAATGCTTCTAGAGAAGAGAGAAAAAGGAGAGGAGAAGAAAAGAAGCAGCAAGAAGGAAGAAACAATATAACTGGCTAATTTTACAATCCCAATGCTTATGCAAAAGAATGGTATCGCTTCTTTGTGAAACCAAGCTTCCAACGTGAGTAATTCTAGTAATCTTCCCACTTTCTGGGGTTATCACATTAACAAAAAACATAACAAAAAACAAAACAAAAAGCTATATAGAATATATATATATATATATATATATATATATATATATATAATCACCAAATTAAATTTGAAATTCAGCTATACAGTAAATTGTTTTTTGATGTAGATATGTTCCACCTGACATTCGGAACATATGGGAAATATTTTTTTGTTATTTATCTAAATTCATACTTAACTGTTTATGTGGTGCTTTCTCTGATAATCCTACCCTTTCTCCTTCCTCATCTCCCACACCATATGCAGCCCTGGGGATACACATAGTGAGTACTGGCCTGCATCTCATACCCAAGTAGCTATAGACAGTCAAACTCCCTATCAACCACATGTTCTGGATTCTTGGTTTGGCAAGTAGCCAAGCTGAAAAGCTAATAAAGGAATCAAAAGGCGCAGCATGAGGAATGAAGCATGAAAACCCCCTTTAAAATATCAGAATTAAATCTTTTTCAACGTTTCTATACTCCAAATGTAAATATTTTAGAAAAGAAAATATGGTTAGAATTCTCTTTGTCCTACCAAACATTATTTATGCAGCGAGGATGTCAGGAGTAAAGATTTTTTTGTTTCTTTCTTAAATGTAGTTTTCATTTCAAATCTATACAATGCCTGCATATTAAGCCAATTATTTCAAAAGACTGTTTTAGAAATTTAATTTTATTAGTTAATGGACCTAATATTTTACATTCATTAAGTTCTGAGAAAAGATTTTGAAGGACTGTCCTTTTGGAGACACAACAAGAAAAAGTTTTTTAAATATTTAATTATATTTCAGAAATAAGTCATACTTAAAAAAATAAAAAGTATGATCAATTTGTATTCATTTGAAAAACTACAAATAAGAGGAAAGTAAGTGATGACTATATTATATTCTGGCCTGCTTCACATATTGAAAATTGTATTAATTTTTAAATGAGATAAAAGAAACATTCCAAAAAACTTCTAAAAATAATGCATTTTGTCAATGAGTACATTATGGATGATGACATACTATAATAATGGAAAGGAAGATTATTTACCTCACAAGTATCTAATTTATGCAAACTATAAAGTGTTACTTTCTATATGAAAAATGTTAAAAAACATTAAGTGATACATTGATTTAAACAACTACTAAGTGACAAAACAAGAAAATAATTTTGACACAAAGTATAAATCATTGAGGGGGAAGGGAACTCTGAAATCGTGATCAGTATTTGAACAAATGAATACATTATGCAAAAATCATACATTGTAAGCTTATATAAAGTGAGAGTCAATAAAATGCTACAGCATTCAAATACAGTTGAATTTCTCCTGCTATTGAACAAAGAAGCCCAGGATTAGCAATATACAATGAAGTTTAAAACAAGACACCACTCAGCTGTTAAAATTAATGCTTTAACTAGATGGTATGAGAAAATAAGATTTTAAAATGAAAAAAGAAACTTTATAACAAAAGTCAGGTTAGTATTTTTTTCTAATATAGAGTATATGGGGTTGCCAGAAATATATATTGGGGTTTTGAAGTGCTGAGAATATTCTCTCCAGGTATGTTTAGGATATGCAAGTGTTTGTTCGGTAACAAGCTATATTTTTGTTTCATATACACTTAAGTGTGATACAATATATAACCTTATTGTTTGAAGTAATGTTGGATATTTATTATAATTATTCATTCTTAGAAAAATGCAATTTATCAGAATGAACTCTAAAATAAATAGAAAACTTAAAAATATATAATTATTATAGAAAGCACATCTAAATTTTTAAGCCTAAATATTTTACTTATGAAGTCTTTATGCATAGTTCAACTAAGCAGTTAACAAAGAGCTAAGTTCAATTTTGCACAAATTCCTTCGGACTAGAAAACAATTGAAATTGAATATTATGTTTTCTAAGAATAATGAAATTTATTTCAAACCAAATAAGGACTAATTAGGAAAATAAAATTGCACACTTGCCTGTCTCTAGAAAATGAATAATATACCATGAAACATTTATATTTATTTCAGGAATGCAATCTTAGCCTAATGCCAGAAAAAGATTAAATAATTATCCACAGTAACATTTTTAAGGAAAAGGCCACATCTTTTCTTGCCTTTCCACCATTTTGCCTTTTCTTTCCAGTTACCCACACAAATTAGAGTTCAATGCCTCCTGTGTGTGTGTGTGTGTGTGTGTGTGTGTGTGTGCATGCCCGCACATGTGTGTGTATTGATGAGAGAGAGGTAGATAGTTGTGCAAACATGGGTGTGGTTTTAATAAAAGAAAACTTCAACTATTTTGTCATATTAAATTCTTGTTTACATGGTATTTTGGCTACTTTTCATTCATTGCTGAGACAAAACACTTGACACCCAAAATTAGGGAAGGAAAGGTTTATTTAGCTTACAGTTTTTGGAGGTTTCGGTCCATAATCAGCTGGTTTCAAGGCAGGGTGGCATGGCACTGGGGCAACCCTTCAAGGCAGCAGCCAGAGCAAAAAGGGGCAAGAGCAAGCCTCTTTTTCTCCCTTGTATTGTACACTGGCCGACCCCCCAACTCCCTAGAGCAGATGTAGCACTCACAAAATCTCTTTGCCCTCCTCTTGCACAGGATGAGGATATTTACAAAATAAGAACCCTGATTCTCTGCTGAGTCTCTCAGTTAAACTTCTGACCTTCTCAAATTGACCCAATGAACAGGTAACTGCTTGTACTCTACTCCCCAAGATGTAGAGCTGCTAAGTTACTTAATTAAGTTTCTAGACTTCTAAAGTTGACACAATGTATAAACCATAACACATGGTTTAGTTTAACATTCAGTAAGACATACTGTGGCCTTAGAATCTGAGTGATTGCTGCAGTAGAGAAAACTATTATAATACTGTAAAAGTTTAGCCTGTCCTGGTTACTTCGTTTTAAAGTATAGCACTTGATACTCACTTAAATAAAAGCTGCTTTGAAAAAATTGTTCACATAGCTTTTCTACAGCATCATAGATAATTTTTTAAGTTTTTCATTGGTAGTACATTAATTCATATTAAATTTTATTAGGAACTATTATGTTTACACTATTCATTCTATTATACAGTTCATACTATTGTTTACTTATTTCTTTCTTTGTAGATTACTGACATAGGGTTGAGAATTTAGCTCAGTGGCATAAGTGCCTGCCTGGCAAGCGTGAGGTCATGAGTTCTATTGGCAGTACCAAAAAAAAAAAAAAAAAAAAAAAAAAAAAAAAAAAAAAAAAAAAAAAGAAAGAAAAAGGAAAAGAGAGAGAGAGAATCACAAATTTACCAATATAATTTTAGTTACTGGTTATTCATAAATAAATTTTGACCCGAATTATATTGAAAAGCTCTCCATTTTTTTTTCACTTCATTCTGAGTATATTCCATTTTAAATTCCTTATGGAAGAATCAGTTAAGGGTGTCAAATGTTCAGAGGCAGCCCTAAAATGGTGAATAAACAATAAAATTAGTATTCCTGGTTTCCATCAACATCATGCAGCTGCATAGATAAACAAATCATGTGAGATAAGTGTTTCTGTTCTGTCTAATTGGACTATACTCTTATAGCCCAGCCTTACTATGCAAAAATAGTTATTGCTCTCTTATATCTTCATTTTCATCATCATCATCATCATTTCTTATTCAGATGAGCTGATTAGAAAAACTCTAATGAGTTATAGGATTTGATGTCATGTAAATGCACTTTTTCCTTAGCTGATGAGTTTATTCTCATCTTTTGCTTGAGAATACAAACTCATAATATGGGTGAATCAAACCTATGCATATGTAATGATTCAGAAATAGTTTTGGTCTATGAATGCATGTGCAACTTCATTTCTCTTTTTCTATACTTGCCTTTCAATAGAATATTGCAGTAAGCTTTGTTTAATCTTAATAAAAATAAAAAATTGTACCATTGATTAATGAAAAAGCATGATATTGTTTGAATTTTGATTTATAATGACACGAGATGAATATTGAAGAAGTAATATAAGAAATACGTTTTATGCCAGAGTAATCATCAAGTTTTATAAGAGCTTCCATCTGGCATATTAAAGTATTAACATGACATCAATATAAACAGACTGCAGCATATCTCATACCATGATGTATTAAGAATAATCAAAAATCCTTTGAATACAAAGAACTGCTTATTAAAAGCATCAATATTGCATACACTGCATACAGATAAAATTTACATCAAAACTCTTCACAATTGAGATGGTAGACAGTCTGAGGAAAGTTATAAGGAGGGAAGTTATCTTAAATAATAATCGTTTCAAAGTAATAAACTGCCTAGAAATGATGGCTTAGTGCTTCTGCATTTGATATTCAGCAAGGAGTTATCCTGTCATCCTGCCAGTGCTGACTGATAAATGTTCAAAATATTCTGCTGGAATATTGACAAATCCTCCACTTGTATGTGTTATGAAGATAAGAAGATTAAATTTGTATTTACTCTAACTTATAGCCTAGCCTGTGTTCTACAAAACAGAAAGCATTTGCTAATAATTTTTCAGGACAAGGAGCATTATGTGTGTGACTAGGTATTCACAATATACACACATCACCCCATTATTTCAGGGCTAATGTTGACAAGCAGAAGTAGTGGGACATATGTGTCTATCTGTCCATCTGTCTCTGTCTCTGCCTCTATCTATCCCTATTTCCTTCTCTTGCCTTTGCTTCTTGGCTTTCAGCAAGTTTGGTAATATATTTGTGACTATATTTCTTTATCCCCAAATGAGATTACCAACATATTACAATCATATATTAGTAAATATTTAATAGAGTAAAAGTATCAACTAGATACTGCACTGTTTATCTCTTTGTTATCTAACTCTGTCTCTATTTTATTTTATATTTAAACAATACAAGTACTTGAGATACACATATACAGTACAAATGGCTGCTAGCTACAGGTAGAATTTCTTCTCTGTAAGGGAAGCCTCAGCTTTGTCCTTACTCTGTCAACTCAATCAAATCAACCACACCCAGTTTATATATGAGATTCCTTTTTACTTGAAATCAACTGTGGACTTTAATCACAGCTACATGGTTTTTAGCTTTAACTTAACTAATTAGATTGTATTAAATTTAGTTAACTATCTAAGTATTGAAACATGAAGCTACCCTAAACATACATAGTTTCATGATGTGTAATTTGCTACTGTTGCCACTGTATTTACTCTAATTTATAACCGACCCTTGTGCTCTAGAAAACAGAAAATTTTTCTTAATAATTTCTCAGGACACTGTTATGTATTCAAATATTTTGAATGTTGTTTTTATAAATATGGGGCTTATGCTGGCATGAAACACTGCACTAAATATGGGAAGTATATTGGCCACTTTAAACTTCATTAGTATCCAATGTATACTGCATCCTCTGTATCCTAAGCATTGCGATCAAAATACCTGAACTTTCTGCTGTACAAAGAAAATTGCTAAAGTTATTAACAATACAATTTTCACACTGTTCATAAACCAGTGTGGTAGTTCCTATAGTAACACATATTTTCATATTCTTTCGGCTGGCCTGCTCTTTTCACCAGCTTGCTTTGTACATTGCTCTCCTCTAATGTGTTTAAGGTATTAAATTTAATAATTAATTAAATGTTAATTAAAAAAATTAATGAGTTAGAGCAGAGGGCCACAAGTGTACATGACATATATAAATTTACTTCTTTTTTTTCTAGCATAATACAAGGGAGAGAACTAATATCTCTCTGGTGAAATTTACTCCTACTCTTTTCAACACACTTATCATAATATAGAGTCCACTTTTTGTGCATTCATCACTGTTCATTCATTTTTTCAGTTACTTGATAAATATTCAATAAACAAGGAAAAAATTAAAGACTTCAATAGAAATATAATCAAAGGAGTGAGGCCATGATTGTATGCAGAAGGAGATGTATTTAATTGTATGCAGGTCAGAGGTAAGGTGAGAAAAAATTAATATGTCATAACATTCAAAAGTGGAATAATCTTTGAATTCCACTTAGTAACCGATTTGAAAACGTTACATATTTGTGCCCCTATTTCATTTTTTTTTGTTTTAAAACAAAAAAAGAATAAAAATGATACAGGACTTCAAAACAAAGTAATAGGAGATTAACAATTGTTAACATATTGTATACTGCTATCTTCAAAGTAGTTGCTCAGATTACAAGCTATAGGCATGAAAAAATGGTCAAAACAATGAAAGCACAATCCATTCTTTTGATGAACTAGCAGAAATTAGTAATATAATTATCTATCATATATATGTGTGTACATATATATATGTATAATCTTTTCCTTGTCTATTTCTTTACAAATATATATGGCTAATTGTACTTATAATCAGATACATAATAAATATTAAATGGAGTGAAAATATGAACCAGGCACTGCACTATTCATTGGTTATATAGTAGAGAATATGGTAGTTATTTTTAATTTTCACAGAGAGCCTATATTCTATCCTACAGTGTTACTTGTAGAGATTGCACGTAGTTGGTAATGTACCTAACATGGAATGTCATCAATGGATGTTAATTTTTGCTTGCACTATTTAGTAGCAGTGGTATCATACACACACAAACACACACATACATACACACATATACTTATATGATTAATGAGATGGAAGTTTGTAGTCAGAGTGGAATGGAAAAATTAATGGGGAAATAAAATATAGAGGAGAGTGTCATTAAAGTAAGCTGTACAAAATTATGAGACTGAAATATTAGAAATACCATAAATATATATTAATCTATAAATAAAGAGAGTGGAATGCACAGGAAGATTTTAAGGAAAATATGTAGTTAAAAGCAATGGCAAATATGGTCAATGAGTAATAAGTGAATGTATTCTAATCACAGAGTCTAGAACAAATTTTTCCATGTAGTTTGGAGCATCTAATGGTTCCCATACGGAAGTGATCCATGAGTGAAATTAAATGAATGATTGGCTTGTAGTTTGACTTAGTTGCAGAGAACTTGCCCAGCATCTATGAGGGCCTGGGTTCAATCCCCAGCACACACACATACACAAATAAAACCACCCAAAAAACTATGAAAGTTATCCATCAAAAAAGGAGCACAGTCTGTACCTCAGAAAAGAAAAGCAGAAAGACTAAGACAAAAGGGAATGTATAAAGATAAAAATGTTTGAATCTTAGTTGAGAACAGAGGCTAATCATATGTAGAGATAAAAGAAAAGTGGGAAAATGATCAACGAGAAAAATGAAAACTATAGTTTGTTTTCAGTTTAGGAAAATGGAAAAACTTTCCAAGGAGTACAAAGACACCACAAATTACAAATAAAGTGATATTTGGATCCTTAAATTGCAAAGTAATTTTATAAAACCAATCTGCTTGAGAAGAAAAAAATAGATAATGAATAAGTGCTAATGACTGTTGAGTATTATTGTTGACCAAAGGCAGACAGCTAGGCTTATATCACCAAGAAGAGTTGTGAGGATTTTTATTCTCTAGACTCTGGTAGATAGTGAAAATAATGAACTGGATGTGGAATAACCTTCCCAGTAGCTAGGTAACTGCTTGGAAAAGATTTGAAGCCTATTTAATACAAGTTTGTTTAATTCTTACTATAGGTACCGCATTATTCCAGTTGCTGGTGATGTAACAGTTAATATTTTGTAGATAAATAGATAGGTGATAGATACATAGATGTGTAGATAGATGATAGATATTGATATAGAATATGCATAGATATACATAGCTATAGAAATAGATTGGTATGATTGTGTGAATGTCTCTGTGTATGATGTGCATTAAAAAATTTTTGCCGTCCTAGAACTTGCATTCTAAGGGCTGAGAAAGTAGCTCAACAGCACAGCACCTGCCTGGCAAGGAGAAGGTCATGAGTTTGATTCCTAATACCTCTCCCCTCAAAAAAACTTGCATTGTATTTATGAGAGAAACAGGAGACAAATAAATATGTAAGGTTAAATAATAGTAGCTAGTAGTATTAAATAAGTAGAATGTGTTTTTTATATGAATTCACACCCTTATCTCTTCACATGCATACACCAACTTATTGAAGTCTCATATCACCTTTATTAGATAGGTACTATTTTTTCTAGATAGTAGAAGCTAAGTAACTGAATGACAGAGAGAAAAGGTAGTTTTCTAAGGATTCGCAACTTCTAAGTGTCAGGCTGAGATTTTAATGCATGTAATTTGGTACCAAAAATTACACTTGCTAGTCTAATACTTGTCTATGCCACAGTAATTTATACAGAAATAGCTGCCATCAAGAAAGAAAACACAGGCAGAAGATACAGACAATTCCATGTCTGAAGGGATCCTGGGCTGAGGGGCTGGTAGGATTTTTATTTGAAATGATGCTGCCAGGCAAGCCCACACTCACTTGAGGACAGCACACCAGAAAAATGTTCTGGAGGAGATAGGAAGCCAGCCGTGGTGCAGAAAGAATTTAGGCTAAGGAAGCAGATGTGAAGAATCGGGGCAGGAACCAGCTTGGTACATTTCAAGGGACCAGGGTGGATTTGGGAGAGTAATAGGAGAAACATTTAGGGCTCTGCAAGGCTCACATCTTGGCGGGGAGAGGGGTGGTGGTGTTGCAGACCAAGGTCATGACTTTGACTTTTAGTTAGACTAAATAGAAAAAGGGGAATCCAGTGGAGTTTTTCAGCACAGAATACCATGATCTGATTTACATAGTAATGATAATTATGACTCTTTCTCTGAGACACAGGGACAAGGATTAAAGCAGCGAGGGTTTCACAATGATCCAGGAAAAGATGACGCCGCGTGGGCAGCGGAGGATGCACTGAAGATGGTTTTGTGTCCACAACCCAAAGAGCTTTACATCCAATAAAAATGTAATCACAACTGAACCGTTCACAGTCAACGAATTGTAACAAAGAATTTTATAGGCAAATTTACAGTGTGAGTGTTGACTGGGGACATTTTCAGGGGTATGAGCCAGGATTTCTAGTAACCAATAACAAAATTCTCTTGGGTTAGTTTAAAGAAACAGATGAACGTTATGGTCTGTTATGATACATCTCAGATTCTCTGGACTATACCTAAGCTCTTCTTTTCAAATACCAGACCCACTTAATTGCTATACACTGGAGTCACTGGTGAAGTCAGGGTCATGTGCCTGAACTTCAGCAGCAAAAGAGGTTGAGAAATTATGCTTTCTCACCGGGGATGTGCAGGGTGAATATGACACATTCCCAATTTAGGAAATGGGTTTAAACTATGTTGACTTCGAACCTCACTAATTACAAATCTAACAGATTGACATTACATTCCACCTTTGGCTACTAACAGAAGTTACTCTTTTCCTCCACATATGCTTCCTAGTCAAAACAAGCAACAAAATTTTTTCTTTCATTGAGTGAAAGGAAACACACTGTAAAGCTAGTGCAACTCTAAGATTCATCAAGTACTTCATCTATATTTGAATTCAGGTGTTTTTTTTTTTTTTAGATGATCCCCTGGGTTTGCTAGTACATAACACATTGATTAACCAGAAAACCAATATAAAGGTACATTTTAAAATTGAGCATCAACTGTTTTTCTTACTTAATTATTAGAAGAATTGTGGATTAAAAATAAAGGTGGTTGTTCTACACACCGAGGAAGAAAATATGAGTAGATATTCTAGTTTTAATTTCTGAAACTTGTCACAAGTCCATAGTTGGTATTTATGATTTCCTTACTTCACTACCCATTTCCTCTGTCTTCTGGCCCTACCAAGCTATCAGCCACTCAGGTTTTCTCTCTGAGAAAAATATTATTTTTTCTTTATTCACACTTTCATTCCTGAGGGACCAGAGTCCACGGTAATCTTGCACATAAATGTTACATTATCTTTTATCACTAGATACAGCAGGATTAGAGGGCACATCAGTGTATTCCCCTGGGCTTCAGACATCTTCTGTGCCATCCCAATTTACAGCAGCAGCCCTGTTTCTCTTAATGATCTGCATCAGTCACTGCAGCCAACATCAAAGCCTATTGTTAACCTATTCATCTAGTGACATAAAAAACCCAGGATGACAAGAGTACAGCCACCTGTTTTCTTTTAATATAAGCTTCTCTACAGTCATTGGATCTGGGAGAGAGTCCTCTAGGATCTGCCACAGTTCCGCACATCTTGCTAGCAGAAGCAGTCAGTGCTGTTTTCCAGAGGATCTGTTTTAGATTTGTGTAACAAAAAGTCTTGGAAGATGGAAACAATGACCTCTGCCTGATCAGAAAACAGGTGCATTTGCTGTTGTCATAAGGGTCAAATTTTGGATTGGTTTGCTTGCAGCCCATTTAAAAAGATAGGAATTTCCTGAGGGCATGGTTCCTCAGCTATTGTCTTAGACTTTTGAGCAGTCATATAAATGCCACCATATACTGGGTGACTATCTTATTACTTTTCTCTTTGCTAAGACAAAATACCTGACACCCAAGGTTAAAGGAAAAAAGGTTTATTTAGCTCTCAGTTTGTAGAGGGTTCAGTTCATAATTGACTGACTCTAAGGCAGGGCGGCACGTAGCAGAGGGGCAACCATTCATGGTGGTGGAAGACTGCAAACACAAGAGGGTGGGGGTAGAGAGGACAAGACTCTTTCTGTCCCTTGAATTGAATGCAGGCTACCTGCCCTTGGGTGGGGGTAGCACTGACATCCCTAGTCCCAGAATTGCCTTAGGAATCAATCACACACTTTAGATTCAGCTACTTGGAAAAAGTCCCATCTAAATCTGTGTGAGACTTTTGAGGGACATCTAGACACAAACCATAACAGAGACTTAAACAAAGGTCGTGTATTTTCTTGCAATACTGGAAACTGGAAGTCCAAGATCAGCTTCTAGTAAGTCTGATTCCTATTCTCCTGGTCTGTAGGCAGCCACCTCTCCCTGTGTGCTTACCTAGCCTCTAATACAGGGAGGAATTTGTGACATTTTCTGTTGCATGACCTATCACTCCAATAGCCAGGGAATCAAGGCAGGCATAAATTCTGACAATATTTGAATGTATTTGTTTATCACCAAACATCCACAAGATCACATTAGACTTGTGGTCCACTGTGACATGGATCCCAAGAAATTAACATAGCTTAGAAAAAGTGTCTAATTACCCTTAAATAATATGAGTAATTTTCTTTATGCAGTACAGAACAACTCTGGAAAACAGCAATGATGGACGTCTGAAAAAGAAATTTGTGTTCTTTTCCATACTATCATCGGAGTGTCTTTACTCAGGAGCACCAAAGTTACTTCCAATGACATAGATTCTGCATTATCTGGCCATGGTTATTGTGGCACCTCAAATCTATCTCGGGTTGCCACACATAAAATAATTTCAGTTCTACAAATCAAGAAGAATCTTTCTGGATAGCCTTGATATTTGTTGCTAAGGACACTAAGATCAATAAGTAACCATCAAAGATTTATCTACTTCACACCATTTTGGTGCCAAGTTGAGTAAATACACCTTTATCTTATAAATTTTAACTGCTTCTTGATTGGCTCTACCACTGCCACTGAAAATAAATATTGTATTTGATTAGTAGCATCGCACATTATTCAATGGCCTATAGAAATTAGCCATTGCAACACTTTTCAAAGATCTTCTCTTTATCCTCATCAGTATATTTCTAAAGGTTATGATATAGAGAATTTCTTATGGAATTTCTCATAAGATGTAAATAGGGGCTGAGTGTGTAGTTATCTTTACCCTTGACAATATATCTATCTTCATAACATTAGGAATTCCTTCTCTACATTATACTAAAAATCATACACTTCAGTCTTATTCACAATAAGATAGCAATGAGTTTAGGTGTCAGTTACTAAGTGAATAACTAACAGTATTTGTAGAGGGTATAAATTTGACACATAATTAGCCTCCGTTAATATCTATTACAAGTAAAATAAAGACACTTGCTGTCATCTACTCTTGTTATGAGAGCATCAGTCATACTGGATTCTGGACCATTTAATTCAATCACATTTTAACTTACCTCTTTAAAGGCCCTACCTCTAAATGTACATCCAGAGTTTAAGAATTTCATGTAGGAATTTGGGGAAATAAAATGAGTGTATAACATAATATGTTTTCACATAATTATACCATTACCTAACTATAATATATAATCCATATGCATATGATAAATAAGTACAAATTATATATTTCATAATATATAGTTATAGAACTGCCATTCCTAATTCTGCTATGATTATAGGATATTTATTTCTAATTTTCAAATATTATCTCTTTTCTCTAAATAAAAATTTTAGTGATTTATATAATGTACTTTTTGTGAAGTCCATAGTCGAATAACTGAATATAGTAAAGTCTCTGCTTCTTTCACATAGCTGATAACCATAAAGATATCTATGCACCAAGTATGAATTTATGCACATTGCCACCCATTCAAAACTTACTGCATGCTAATTATACTTCAGACACTCATTTTGAAATCAAATATAAATAAGGAGTATTTCTATGAATTAAGGAATTTATATTTAGGCTGGGGATTTAGCTCAGTGGCACAGTGCCTGTCTGGCAAGCGCAAGGTCTGTCCAAGGTCTGTCCTGAGTTTGTTTCCAGGTACAAAAAAAAAAAAAAAAAAGAATTCATATTTAATGATATAAGCAAAGATGTGAACAGAAAGTAAAACATAAATGTCTGTTTGCTGACCAAAACTTCAGCTATGCCCTTAAAAGAATGAAAGGCGATAAAGTTCAGTGTTTGGAGAACTGATCACCAGAGGAGGCAGAGTCAATACAGTTCCTATAGCAGATGATGGGCAATGTAGGACTTCTTTGTTAAGAGTTCACAACAGGAAAGAAATGCAATTCAGGTAATAAAAATAGAAAAGCAAATAAATCAGGAATTTAAGAAATGATCCATTCTGAATTATGAAAAGCATGAATTTAATTGGAAGAGGTGATGGAAATATCAAGAAATTACTTCTCAGCATTACTTTGTTCAGTGCTTATATCAGCCCAATGAAATACATATTCTTGTTTTTTCAATACTACAAGTGAGGAAGATAAGTTGACAAAAGTTGTGTCCCCTTCAACTGCCTGATATCACCTTCCTAGCAAGAGACAATCAACTAATGCAAGTTCAAGCTTGGAATGAGTGAATGGTTGATTATTGAAAGTCGTATTGATGTGTTGAATTCATGTCTACCTAAGAGTATGCTGATATTTTTTACAGTAAAAATAGAACAAACAGAGATAAGTGATGGCTTTCTGTACTTGACCTATTTCACTTGTCATAATACCCTTCCAGTCTGCCCACTGTTACAAACGATCGAATTTCATCCTTTTTACTCACTGAAAAATTTTAATATATATATACATGTATTGGTTGGATCCAGTGTGCCCCCAAGTCCTCATGTAATTTGGACAGTGCTGAGTCTGGCGTTCGCAATTCGTTTGTTGTGTAGCGTTGAGATTGGTAATGTGAGTGCTGTACCTGCCCAGGGGTGGAGCAGACATACAGAGTAAGGGCGGGACGAACGCTTACTCTCTCTTTCTTCTACTCTCTCTTGCCAGATTCACGGGCCTTGCTGTTTGGCAGCAGGCATGAACGGCTGACCTGCCACACCAGGGTGCCTTGGAGCCAACTGAGTATGGACCGGAAACCCGGAGAACTGTGAGAAATGAACCTTTCCTTCCCTAATTTTGGGCATCAGGTATTTTGTCTCAGCAATGAGTGAAAAGTAACCAAGACAATACACATTTCACATACATAACATATATATTATATAACAAGCATATAACATTATTATATCTCACATTTTATTAATTCATTTGGAATGGACTTCCAGCTTGATTCTATATCCTGACTATTGTAAATAATATAGTAATAAATATCAGAGTGCAAGTCATGTTAATTAGCTTCATTTGATTATTACCTAATATAAACATAAATTAGAGCATCACACAGCTTTCATTTATATACATAATTACGTGTCAATCAAAAACAGATATAGCATGATTTAGCAAGAAAATTGAAGGGAAGATTTGATTTGTGATATGATAGAGTAAACCTGAAAGTTACATTGTCATAAAAATATGTTACAGAGAAAAAAATCAGTCTAATTTGAAATAGTTGTGCTTTTTCTTTTTTAGATGAAGATTATTGTGCTAACAGATTAGATATTTCATAAAATTTAGTATGAATGTTTTTAACTTTCACAAGGACAAAATGACATCAATGAAACACCCTTCATCTGCAGGTGTTTTCTTTGGGGGGTGGGTAGATTTTAATTGAGAGGGATAGCTACCAAAATATTTAAAAGGTTAATATACACAAGATGCTAATAAAACTAGAGTCCTAAAAATTGGTTTCATTCCTTACAAATCATGTAGTATGTTTAAAAATTGAACTGTCAACAACTATATCCATAATTAATTAGTCTTAAATGATACATCTACCCTGGAGTTTAAACGAACACCCAATTTCCCAGTTACGTCTCTTTCATTCTAAATAGACAAAATACTGGACTATCTTGAGACTTCATCACTTCTCAGATCAAGTAGACTTATGTAGTAGCAGAAGCTTTGCTTTCCTGAAGCTCAGAACCTGTAGGAGTGTGAGCCCCACATCAGGGCCAGCAGTTTTGGTACACTCCAGAGGGGACCATTCAAATTCACAGATGCAAAGGATTGGAGTGAGGGTCACACTGGATGGGTAATTATGTAAATCATAAATTATGTAGAGTTTTCTAACCAAAGTGCTAAGACTATTAGCTCCCATAGGATAGTAATTTGTTTTTAACAATTATTTCCCAACATTTGTAGAAAAGACTGTAATTTTACCATTTACAGTTGATTTGGGGATGCAGGAAAAAAATCACATAAAAGAAGAAAATCACATATATGCAAAGGTCTAGAAGTTGAGAAATTAACCATCAGAATCTCCTTCCCAATCTCTTAATTATATTTTTAACTTCTACTCCACTGTCATTGTAAAGCCACTTTGAAGACATTCTATGAGATTTAGGCTTTAAATTAATAACATTTCAGATAATTAGCAGAAGAATAGAGTATCTTAATAGCTTTGGAAGCAAGAGTTCTATAGAAAGAAAGAAAGAAAAAAATCCCTTTAGTTGAAACTGCCTTAGGGTCACATTAGTATTTAATCAATATGTGTGGGTTAATGATAATAACGTGAAGCTAGCTGGTTCCACAGTCATGGAGATTCTGCATTAGAAGTACATATTTCTTTGGCAGATAATACTTTAAAAGTTTGATAGCACTTTCCAGCAGTTTCCATTATTTTGAAATGAGAGACACAGATTATAACGTAGTGAAATTTAGTCCTACTCTAATGAACCTAGAGTAACAGTTCATTAAATTCAGAATCTTGGCCTCTGTAATTGATACTTTAGAAAACTTTAACCATCTAGAGGTGCAATATCATAAACTTTGGATTTAGTCTAAAAATAAAGTGACACTCTTTTTACAGCAGCAAATCAAATGTGCTGTGCTATCCCTAAGCGGAGGGAAGTGGATTCATTCTCACGTTCTTGCACCAGTACCTTTATTACTTCAGAAATGGCAGAGAAGCCAGCATGCTGATCTGCAAACCACAGATTGCCTTCCTGCTCTGCAGGTGACTTGGTGACATTGTGAATCGTGCTGTAGACTTTAAGGAGCTTTCCTTTCATTTAGACTTCTTGTTCACCAGTTCAGGATCCTGCACTCACTCTTTTTTCCTCCTTTCATCCTCACAAATACAATTTAGTTCAAGATTATACAATGGTTGGTATAACCAGTATGTAATTGTTTATATTCCAAAACACTCCTCTGTAACTGATGCATACACTGTGCTCACTGAATTTGTTTAGCTTCTATTTCCCTCTATAGGAAAGAAACATTTTCCTTTGATTACTTTTTGTTTAACTTTTTATTTGTCTTTGTATTATTGTGTCCCTGTCATGAACATGAACAGTGCCTCCTGTCTATTGGGTGCTTAAAAGTTGTTATAGAATGAATTAATGTTTGTGTAAATGAATGAATGGACTTGTATTTTTGCTCTTCCATCTCACCTCTTATAAAATCATTGTGAATTACTGAGTGAGTCTAGAGTTAATATTTTCTTGTCTGGTCCTTGGATCTAGAAAGGCTCTGTGTACACATGTGTTGCATGGACAGTGTCCTATGTCTCATGAGGACATTGCATTACCATCATCAGACTCTGTACATGCCTCAGGTCCAGTCCCTTCGCTGAGTCTTCAAAGCACTTTCCTACTGCCTAATGTTCCTGGGTGCCTCTTCTAGCTCCTTTTTACCCTCCCACCTATCTGAAATGAACATTCAAGACAGAGAGGACAAGAAGTCAGAAAACCCCAGCCAATACTGCTGGACATCTGAGACACTTACCTGGTTCCTGATATTGTTGATCTCACCACGATGCTCTTAATTTTTCCTTATGGTAAATAAATAGCCTCGTTGATAACCTGGCCTCTCACATTACACTTAGTGTTGCCATTTCCCAGAACTCTCAGTATAAAGGTTCTGGTCATTGATATCCTACTGGATTAAATTTAACATTAAACCACAGGTTAGATTGCATTTGATTGATGGGTATTCATTTCTGAGGACAGGCTTAGATCCTCTGGGAATACACAGTTGGCTTTATGCTGTTTATCACTGTGGTGCATTAGGAAAAATTGTATCTGATGGTTAAGAGTGTGGTTTAGAGACAGATAAAATAAGCAATATTGTATCACCTATATACATATATATGTATATGCATAAGAACTGATGCAATAAGAAATTAACTTGATTCTAAAATCTAGGTCATTAAAAACGCATTGCCCTAAATCCTTAAATTCCATTTCCTATGACTTGAAATCATCTTTTTTAGACCTATGCAGAGCATTCTGCCAATCCATACCATCCTCCTGCTCTTCATTTGCCAGATACCCTAGTGAAACTTCCATATCTTCCTTCCCCACACGTATTCTGCAGCTCCTCACTCTATTTTTTTGCCCCTTTACTCTACTATATTCGGTAAACTCAACACTCAATCAGCATATATCTAAAAGGACACTGGTTAAAATATCAGGCTTTGAAGTGAATGGCCTGGAATCAAACCTTCTCTGTCACTTATTAGCTGGGTACCCATTAAAAGTTTTACTTTAACTGACTTTATTTAATAAGATGACATAACATTTACTCTAACAGGCTTGCATACATATAAATTACACAGATATGGTAGGCAGTTCTATCCATGACACAAATGATGTCTGTTACTCAATGTACTAAGCAAAATCTAACTTGTAAGCATTTTTTTCTGACCTTGACTTAAGTAATGCAAAGGAAAGAGGACAATTTTGGGGTCCAAGTGCATTATTTTCAATCTTGCCTTTTTCAAACACATGCCATGTGCCTTGAACAAGTACTCACCTTATTTGAGCTCCATACTTACGTATAGAAAATCAGAATCAGTATTTCATATTACTTAACCTAATATGCTAATGAAATAATATTAAAAATGCATCTTGCATGGTACATTTCCTCTCTTTCTTTGAATATATTTTCAGAGATATAAATTTGAAAAACTCTACTTTGTATATTTGTCTTATACTAAATGGTTTACTCTTTAAAAATAAGAACATAATTTTTGTGTTTTAACTTAATGATTTGCTTTATACATATGTTTTATAGATATTTTATAGCATATATAATTGTATGAGATAGGTAGGGTTATGGGTAATCTCTTTCTAATTACTTACTCTGAGTAGAGTAGAGGATAATGTCCAAAACACTGGAAAATAGAATGGTGATTAGATAAAGAAAATGCTTTATGGGAAGCTCAAAAGAGCTTTGGGGAAGCAGGATAGGTAAGGAGTATGAACTGGAAAGGCTTAGTGTGGTACAGTCTCTGGAGAAGTCCTAAAAGTGGGCCTTCTACCTGATCTTCCAAGGGTTGTCTGGAGTGTTCTTTGTATCTCAGAGTTGCTTTCATCCAAGAAGATGGAAGCATCAAATTTTAGAGTCTTTCTTGTGCCTAAACAAGGCAGGCAAAGGAGCTCTGTTAGCCTAAGGACAGCTCTCTGAATAAGAAATGCATATATTTAGTTTGGGACTAAAAGCTTAACATGTAGATCCCTCCTTCCATTTTTCAGGCTATATTCATACAAAGGAGAAAAATATGTATGTCTTAGCTACTTTTCCTACACTAGGACAAAATACTTAACACCCACAATTTAAATAAAGAGAGGTTTATCTTGGCTCACCATTTTTATAGAATACAGTTCACAGTGTGAGTTTATGGCTCTGAGGCAGAAAGGACATGGGGGAGGGGCCTGGCAGAGGAAAGCTGTTCCACCCCATCAGGCAAGAAGAGGGGAGAGACAGACAGACAGACAGACAGAGAACACCTTCCATCTCGGTCACACCGCCAATGACCCACTTACAACTTAGCAAGTTAATTACAGAGCACTTATATCACAATCGCCAGTCAAACACATGAGACTTCTGGGTGCACACATCAGTACATATTAGATGTAAGCCATAACAATTCCTCTCTGGGCAAAGAAGCTACAAAAATAGGTGGGAACTGCAACATGGTGACCATTCAGAGCTTGTGGTGGGATGCAGAATTCTCAGATATTTGCCTTTCACTTCCTCTCCATGACTTCCCTTAGAATTTGAATGAATGGCCTCCAGGACTGGAAACAGCAAAGAGACGATGAGAACAGGCCTAAGTACAGTGTTTTATAATTTGAAACAAAACAAATTTTTAGTCTTATGAAATCCAGGTGATTGCTGTTTCACTTAGCTTGAAACTTGGGTATTTTAGAATCAGTGCTCCTGGAAGCACAGTGCTACTTACTCTGCATTTATGCTTCATAACCTTACAATTCTCTTCCACGTGTGACCCTTTCTATGTCACATATGTGGTGCAGCTTGGCCTAAAATGTCAGTGTGACTGCTAAAGTTGTTGAATTTTCTTCACTGGACTTAGAGATGAGTACCTGTCCATTTTCTATACTTAATTACTATACTACTACACTACTATTTACAAGAAATGATATGCTTTGTGCAGAAGTGGGGGAAATGATGCTAATGCTCTTTTTAGTTACCACTGGAATGAGTGCTTTAGAGACACCAAAGAAGTTAGCAGCTGTTGTTGCAAGATTTTTCTTTCTGCTTTAATTTTGAAGCAGAGCATTAGCGTTGACATTTTGCAGTTGATAGGTATTTTTCTAGATATTCTTTGGGGATTTCAAAGTAGGATAAAAGGCTTTTTGAAGGATGAGAAAATGAAGCTTTTATATTTGCTATTTGCATTGCAGCTATTATTGAGAAAATTAGCTCTATGGCAAGAGAATAGAACAAACAACACAAAATTACTTTGTAGGGCCTTAAATCTGACATTGTGTTGTGTTCCTCATCATTTGAAAAGAGGAAAGATGGAAGGAAACAAAGAAGGAAAGAAAGAAAGAAGGAAAGGAGAAAAGTTAAGATTTTTTTTCAAAATAACCCTAGCTAAAATTAGCTGGAAGAGTCAATTAAGAACTTTAGCTTTCATGAAAATATCTGATTTTAAAGATCAGCTAACTGTATGCTTTCATCTGGTAAGGCAGAGCTCAAAATGACACAGCTTACACTCTCTAAAACTGAATCATTGCACGGCAACAAATTCGTAAGTGAGGATTAAAAAAAAAACTAGTGGAATATATTGTGAAAACATAAAATGGGATAGTTCAGACTCAGCCTGAGCAGTGTAAATCCTACTAACATCTGAAAGTAAGAGAGTTAAAATCATGAATGAATAAAAAAAAGTATTTGATTTAGTTGTTGGGTTAATGCAAAGTAAGTGAATCAGTTTTTTCCCAATCTACTAAGACAAAATTATTACTCTTTTTATGCTTATATCTTTAGGACACGGTTGTGCTATTTATATACTTCTGTCTCCTCCTTACAAAATTGCCACTTGTCACAATAAGAAAAGGAAACATTTTCCTTTGCTGCCAAAGGTATATTACACAAAGCCATACAGATGGAGAGACTGTAGAATTCATCCCATTAACTCCCCAGCAAAGATGTATTTTCATGTGAATATATTTGTAATTCTTATGAGCGTTACATACTTGCACAGAGATATTCATATTTTCTTTACAGGTTGACATTATTATCTGTATGAAATGAACCTTCTTGTATCTGAGAATATTTCCCGTATTGAAAAGGTCTACTTTTGGGAAAGGATTCACTTACATGGCATATAGATACATTGTTTTATTTTTATCTTTTCAATCTATTTGTGTCTTTGAACATACAGTGTGACTTTATAGACTGCATTTAGGAAAGTCATGCTTTTTATGCAGTTTAGTAACCCCTGCCTTTTGATTGAAATATGTAGTCCATTCACATTCAATATAATGATGGATATGATCGAGTTTACATACAATATTTTGGTATTTGTTTTCTATATTTCTCCTGTGTTTTTTATAGTTTCTCTGCATACATTTCTGAATATATAATACTTAGTTCTCTGTTGATTTTGCAGTATTTTAGGTTATTTACTTAATGATTCTTCTATTGAACACAGAAGCCAAATTTTATCTCTATATTTAATTGCTTTTCCTCTAACAATTAATTTTATACAATGTTTCTGTGCATATGTCAAAAGTAATTTTATATTCTCTGTTAATTTTTAAGTATTTCTTGAGTAATTTGACAAAAAGGAAATAATAAAAATTAATTAAAAATTGGTAGTAGTAAGGAAGAGGAATAGCATCAATGTATATTATATGCATGTATAGAAATAGCACATGAAGTCCACTATTTTGTACAAATTACGTGAGTTAATAATTATACTAAAAGATA